>JAJOOB010012411.1:0-30578 GCA_029582485.1 Solanum tarapatanum
TCATTTTCCTTCCTTTTACGTGTTTGAGGCAATGCCATATTGGTTGAGGTCTGATGGAGTCTCTTAGTTTAGTATGTAGAATGCATGTTTTTTTTTTTGCAATTTACTTGGACCAGCAGTGTGTATTGTCTAAAAATAATGATAATGTGATTTTCTAATTGATTTAGATTAATCATTAATGTGGAGTTGTCGCTTCTTTAAAATACCTTTTCCTTCTTTAAATCGTTGAACTTTAAAGGCTTAATTTTTCATTGGCTTGTTTGTACCCAATTTTTCTGGAAATTATATCTTTGAGGGGAAGTTTAACTCATTAACTTTCAATCTGGAAGCACGGCTGTGGGTTATGTATAATTAAATAGTCACTGTTGGGAATGTGTTGGAATTATGTCATTAGTGTGCTTGTTTTCTGTATTAGTTAGCTTGACGATTCCTTTTTAAGTTCCTTTATCATAAACATGTGTTAATCCTTTTCCTTTCTTCTTGCTTCATGTGATATCCCGAGGGAATCCATTTGGATTCGATTTACCCATTTGCATTTCTCGTTGGGTCATGGAGGCCCGATTCTATTTTTTATTGAGTCAACTGGGTATTGAAACGACAAACAGGGCTGGAAAGTGATACCTGGGCTGAAACATTGAATTTTAGGTGTCCGGAAAGCCCAAAGAAGGGGTTGTATACACTGATATACCCGCTGTATACATGGGTATACCGTAAAAAATACAATATACAGGTTCAAACGCGGAAGTACAAGGTGAAAAAATGTAGAAAATACAAAGTCCGAATAAAAATACAAGTTCGGGAGTTCAAGAATAAATTGTATACATGGTGTATACATTGAGTATACACTTGGTGTATATCATGACAGGTGAAAATGAAAAAAGGCAAAAGGCCCAAGGAAATTTCAGCAGGTCCAGAGGAGTTAATGGGCTGACCCATGATTGTTGGCAAAATGGTAGACTTAGGACAGGTGGGCCAAATGGCCAATTTAATTGTATTTGGGCCAAAACCCAAGTCTAATTATTTCATTTCCCTCTCTTATTATTTATATTGTATTATTTGATTAACTTTGTTTATTTTATGGTTTAATTTAATTAAATTGTCATAGATAGCCATTTCATTTTTCATCATATTCAAATTAAAATATTTGTATTTTTATACTTAGCTCTATTTTTATTATTGGTCTTGTCACTTAAATTATTCCCCTTTAGTTCATTTCCTCTTAAGATAATTAAAATGACAATAATAATAAAATAATAATAATGAAAAAAATGAGTTTTCTTAGTTAATATTTTCTCAAAATTAGTCAAAGTCATTTTTAATCAAATCGCCGGTCAACCGCAAGTTAGCGGACATTCCGAGGGCCTAACACCTTCTCAAAATGTACATTGAACTCAAATCCTTTTTCAATTGATTTTATCTGTTTGAATATTTTGAAAACCTTGAGTTTTTTTCTTGATTTTTACTAAAAAATTAAGTGGCGACTCTGTTTTTTTGGAAAATCGATTTCTCTTCAAACTATAAGTTTAGTCGATTTTTTGAAACTTAGTCATTTCTTTTATTTATATTTTCGAGTAAAATAGAAATGATGACTTCGCTGGGGACCTAATTAAGTTTTAACCATAAGATTTGACTTATTTGACTAATTGTTATTAATTGTTGAATTGTTTATCTGTACTTAATGTGTTTAAATTGATATAACTGTCATTGTATTTATGACATTTCCTATTGTATGTATAGTATATTAAGGACGATTTCTGCATAATCGCAGCCAGATTTTTTATACTCAACCCTTTTTCGGAAGGATCAACAATTTATTGGTACGTCATGCGTCCAATGGTTGTCGTGAGTTCCAGCCTAAGTTGTCCACTTGAATTTTTGATCTTTCAAAAGCCACTCTTAGTCAACTAGTATAGAGCGAAACCAAATCCTAATTTTAGCGCATTTTGAACTAAGTGGACCCAACACCCAAGGCGTGTTGGGCCCATTAGAAGCCCACCTTGTGTCTATTTGTCCCATTTGCCAATAAAAATACAATCATGCTTATGTGTTTAATTGAAGGATGTATATGTTGATTTAAACAAATCAATTATCTATGGAGGTGGGGGTAACTTACCTTTGTCTGTTTTTCTTGTAGGATGAATTCGACATGTAAGCCGTTGAAGACCCGAATGGTAACCATACCCCATCTTTACCTCCAAGTTTGGTGGAAGTTCATGAACGCGAAAGACAAGAAGAAAGTTCAAAGACACATAGGCCATCTGCCGTCATTAATGGAAATGGTGGCTTATCCTGACTTGATTGGAACAATGGTGAAATTTTGGGACAGCAACAACATGGTATTTCGGTTCGGGGAAGTAGAGTTGACTCTGACTATTGATGAAGTTCTTGCAAGTTATGAGAGTATCGGCATGTGCAACTAGAGAAAACACCAACCCGATACTGATCTTCTCTTTCAAAGATATGTGATTTTTACGAAATCAAAGAAAACTTTCACTTGTCAAAGCTGATTGGATGGATAGGCTTCCCGGGTCAAATATTCCACTTCGGAAGTTGTATTATTGATTTGGACGCGCAAGAGCTTACGAGAAGTTCAAAGAAGAGTTTGTCTCGGAAGAAAAATGGAAGGAAACACGCCCTCGCTTTTGCGATATGCCTACTTGGGACAATGGTGTTTCCCAAAGGACCAAACTACACCATCCATCCAAGTGTAGTAATGATCGCTCATGCTATTTTTAATGGAATAGGCTATGGGTCTGCAATAAAGTGCTACAATTTGGCTCCCATGATCCTTGCTGACATTTACAGGGAATTGGATAGATGTAAAAGTGTCACACGTTTCTTTCAATGGTGTAACCTAATACTTCAATGGTGGATGATGAGACATTTTGTCAATGCTCATAATCCAACAGAACCAGATCCCTTGAAAAGATCGAACAGACTCGAAAGTCACGATTGGTGGGTGCAACGTAATCATTTCAACAGGACTGGAGGCTAAGAATTATGGTACTCGAGACTTCAGGGTTTGAGAGAGGCAGATGTGCAGTGGTCAATCCAATGCTTGGTAGTAACAAAACAAATGGTGATCCGAAGTAGAAAGGCACCCTACTTGATATTTGCTGGGTTGAGAGGAACTCGACCATATGCTCCTTCTCGAGTACTTAGACAACTATGAGGGAAACAAGAGCTTCCTCAAATCAAAGACATGACAAGATTTGTGACGGATCATGAAAATGGCGAAGTTGCTTTTACCAAAAAGATGCTTCAATTATGGAAAAGCCGAAGGGTATTGGTGAGTCGGTGCCAAGCAGGTTTCATCCTGAATGTTCTAAGGATTACAATGAGTGGTTAAAGAAGAGTCTCGACGGAACTATCGAACCCGGTCCAAACGTTCCCCATATTATTATAGATGTTGGAGCCAAACATCAAATTCGACTTCATCAACTCCAAGAGAAGTTTGATAGGAATGAGTTGGAGCATCAACGTTGGCATTCAGAAGACGCCGAAGTCATAACTCAGTTAAAGCAAGAGCTACAAAGTGCCAGGCAATACATGTCAGAATCGGATGATAGCATGGAACAACAGATCTAGTCGGTATAGAGGTTCAGACATCAGAAAGGGGCTCGGTTGGCTAGAGACCACCTATGGGCGAAAAAATATGCCATGTGGAAAGAGGTCAGCATCGCCAAGAGGACCATACTTGGTGAAGGATCAGGATGAGCTTGAAGTTTGTTATCATCCCCTGCGTGGGATTGCTTTTTTTGTACTTTACTTTTCGAACTCATTTCCCTAATTTTATGTTTGTCAAACATTTTTGAATGCTATTAATGAATTTTGTTTAGGGATAATGAATTGGCTTAAAAAGACATATACATCCTTTAATTCGCTAGGCCTAACCTTGGCACAAAAGGGTCACATGCATGTTTAAGACGCGATATTCGTCTGTTTACATGTGTGCTTTAACTGTTTATGTGGTACGTTGCTTTGAATGAGGACATTTTTTAGCCCACTCCTTTTCAAAAAATTTATGAAAATCCCTACAATGCCAAATACAAGTCACTACCAAATGTCCGACCAACATTCCATGAGTCTTGAGTTTCTCAGCAAGAAATAAAATCCTACTACCAAATCCTAAAACATTACTCTATCATCTTATGAAAGGTAAAATTGTTGTTAAGATGAAAAAAGGGAAGAATGTCAAGGTGAAGACGACCGAGGAGGATTTAAGGATGAAATTGTGTCGATTCAAACAAGAGATTCGAGAGATGGGAGAAAGAAGAATAGAAGTGGAACTAACCACCACAGCTGCGCAAGCCAAAAGTGCAGCACGAGACGCGAAGTTAACGGCTAAGATGGAAAGATATGCTATCATGAACGAGGAGACGGTTGCTATGTGGAAGGAACATGATGTCTTCAACAATGATATAACCATGAGCCTTCAGAAAGTATGCGGAAAATGCACTTTCTTCAATCAAGAAGCCAACAGTGGTCCCGAAAACACTCACCCTAGAGCTACTGAAGAAGATACCGATGAGGAAATTGTCTATATGCCTCCCTTCCTAGGACGTCTGAAAGGAGGAGACAAAACGATTACTCTTTCGGCTTATGAGCAGACACATAACGTGTGGGTAAGATTTGTGTCGTATGCTCTCATTATGAGCACCTTAAGGTTTCACGCACGCTGAAGCCTCTCGAAGGAACCACTTTTGGGTTTGGGTATGAAAGCTCTCAAAAGATGTGTGTCTACCACCCGAACCAAAGAGGACACACTGTAGAAGAATGTGTGGAGCTTAAGGTAGCAATCCGCAACCTGATCAACGTTGGGAAGATCTCGTGTATGTGGGGTGAGAACACCGTCCTTGCCTATGACTAATCGGAGCCCAGTATACCGGTCACTGAGCACACTTTGTTTTATTGTCACTACTTTACGCCTTTCAAGAAAACACTGTTGGAGATCTACAGTTAGTTAGTTCAAAAAGGGTTTTGGCCTCTATCAGAAAGGGTGACAAAGCAATTGATCCGGCCCGTTGGAATTGAAATCTAGAAACCCTCCCCTTATCATGACGCCATCGATCACAACATTGGAAGGCGCCTCGGGTTTCGCTATGATGGGGAATCCCTCATCAACATGGGAAAGATTCAAGTTGAGTTTCCCCTCGTGATTAAAGCAACAGTCAGAAGAAGAAGCTTTGATGAAGGCACCATCTATCCTTTATGAGCTTTATTGTATGTTTTTGTACTTTCCTTGTAATCTTCAAGAAATGAATGAATGAAAATGAGAATTTCCTTCTGTATTCGAACTACGTAGGGCCTGAATACTCCTTGGGAGATACGTAGGCAGCCTTTCAATGCCCAACCCATATCTTTTAAAATTTTTCTTTTTCCCCTTTCATTCTACAAGGAAACATTGAATTCACATCAACAGATGCCGAGAGATGCAGCAAGAAGACCTTAGCTCAAAGCAATTTAACCTTTCTGAGTCACTAGCCTCAAAATAAAACAAGCAAATTCATGCTTGTTCAAAAATCAGTCCCTATTATTCGTGGGTTAACATGTCCTCAAACAAAGTAACTATTACGTGTTTGTTTGCTTTCTATGTGATATTTTGCATTACTTGCCCTGAACTAAAACTAATAAATTTGCCTTTGAGTTGTTTTTCTTTCACAAGTAGTTAGAACTAATCTGTGTCGATAAGCTGGTTGAACACCCTTATTTTACAAAATCAAAAGGCCCTACAGATTCCTTCCCCAGTCAGAGTTCTCAGAAGGGAAAAACAATAATGGGTGACAACAATGAAGAGATTGGCCTTACCGATGTTGTTGTGGCTCAGCCCGTCATTGCTGATCAGAATGAACTAATTATGCAGTTGATGCAACAGATCACCGAAATGAGGGTCGAAATGCAGAGAAGGCAAGATCTGCCTAATCCGGTTTTTTCTTTCAACGCTCCAGCAGAAGAAAGGCCTCCACTCCACTTTCCTCTTTCAAGCGCGAAACAAGCCCAAAACCCACCCTCCTATCCTGCTCAGAATCCCTCAATCATCGACCTAACCACCCAAAATCCCCATTATGCCTTCGCCTCTTACCAAACACCACCTCTTCCTCAAAGTACCAACCCCCGAGCACGACTCCCTCCTCAAAATGCCAACCTCCATACTTATCCATCCCCTCAAAACCAAAACGTCAACAACCCCAAGCCTCCCTCTATCACCAAAATCAATATACAAGCTCACAGACTTTCCCTCAAAACTATCAATCCCCTCAAAATGCCCAGAGTCCCTCCATTGCTTTACCCCTACCTAAAAAATCCACCTTCCAAATCCCGATACCCAATGAGCATGACGCCAATGGTTCTGAGCTCGACCACTATGAGGAGTGAGAGAGAGAGTGAAGGTCAAAGGAAGAGGCCGCCAAGCTGAATATGCAGTAAAAGATCCGAAAGGCCATAAAAGAGTTGCAGTGTATTCCTGAACTTGCCGGTTTGAGTTATGAAGATCTATACATTCATCCAAATTTGGACCTCCCGGAAGGGTTCAAGGTGCCAAAATTCGACGTTTTTAAAGAATAGGGAACCCCTTAGCGCACCTGAGGGCCTACTATGACTAGCTCGTGGGAGTTGGAAGAGATAAAGCTTTACTAATGTGGCTTTTTAGTCAAAGTCTGAGTGGAGAGGCTCTGGAATGGTTTACATCTCATGAAACAAGACAAAGGCCTAGCTGGACTGCTCTGGCAAATAACTTTATCGAGCGGTTCGCCTACAATGTGGAGATCGTTACTGATCGTTATTCCTTAAAAAAATGAAATAGAAATCAAATGAAAGTTACAGAGAATTTGCATACAGAAGGAGAAAAGAGGTAGCTAGAGTTCGGCCTCCTATATCTAAGAAGGAAATTGTCAAAGTATTCGTGCGGGTTCAAGAGCCCGAATATTATGATAGAATTATGCCGCTCGTTGGAGCAAAGTTTGCTGAGATAGTCAAAGTAGGTGAGACTATCGAAGACGGATTAAGAACCGAAAAAATTGGCCGTGTTGCTGCCTCGCCCGGATCCTCGAGTTTGTTGAAGAAGAAAAGAGAAGATATGTCTTTTATCTCTTATGAGGGGAAGAAGATCCCAAGGAAATCCTCATCATACCAAGGTCGTTCTTGACCTTCACAGAGCTCGTACCCAGCTTGTTATGCACAGACTGATTACCAAAATACCCCTCCCCCTAGTTATCAAAATACCCCTCCTCCCAGTTATCAAAATACTCCCCTTTCTATCTACCAAACTCCCCCTCCATTTTACCAAACTCCACTTCATCACTACTGAAACGTCGCCCCCAACTGTCATAACGTTTATGCAAATTACCAAACTCCTCCCCCAATGTACCAAACCCCAGCTCCACTTTACCAAAATACTACCCAAACTACCAAGCTCCACAACCAAATTATCAAACCAATCCATATCCAAGATATCAAGCCCCCCGTCAAAACACTCCAAATTATCATCAAATGCCTCCTCCTCAACAAGGCAATTACGATCCCTCCCGTCCTAGATTTGAGAAGAAGCCTGCTAGAATTTTCACTTCGCTCATTGAAATCCGAACAAAGTTATTCGAGCGATTAACTACAACATAATTTATTCATCCAGAGGTGCACATATCACTCCAATAGTGTTGGACTTGATACAAAGGACTGTATCAACCTGAAGCATAACATCCAAGATCTCATTGACCAGAATGTTGTCTCTCTCCAGACAGTCGCGCCCAATGTCGACAATAACCCTTTGCCAAATCATGGAGGCGTCACTATTAATATGATAGAGACAGATGATGATTGGTGCGTGACAAAGGCAATAGCTCCGATTGCTCCTGATGAACTGGAAAGGGCTGTAGCCTCGTTGAGCATTAGAGAGAAGAAAAAGTTTGTGATTCTGACACCCGAGAAGGTTGTTGCTTTGGTGCCAAGAGAAACTCTTGTTCGACCAAAGTTTGTGATTGAAACGACTGCCACTCAAGGCATGACCATATCCGATAGATGTTACACACCGAAAGAGTTGGCTCAAGGAGGGCAAAAGAAGGACCAAACAAAAAGACCGATCAGTGAAGCCGAGGCTTAGGCCGAGGAGTTCTGGAAAAAAATGCAGCCAAAAGACTATTCGATTGTGAAGCATTTAGAGAAGACGCCGACTCAGATTTCTATATGGGCCTTGTTGATGAGTTCGCAAATGCATAGACACACTCTGATGAGAGCCTTGGATGATACTTATATGCCTGTGGGTACTAACAGTGACAATCTACAGCCATGATAAATCAGGTCATTCGAGGACACCAAATCAGTTTTTGTGACGAAGAGCTGCCCTTTGAAGGCAGGATGCACAACAAAGCTCTGCACGTCACCATCAAACACCGGGACAAAATTATAATTCGTGTTTTGGTCGACGATGGATCCGGTCTCAACATCTGCCCACTTTCGACTCTCAAGCAACTGAAATTCGACTTGGGAAAGGTTCAACAAAACCAGGTCAATGTGAGAGCTTTTGATGGAGTGCAGAGAGACACGATAGGGGCAGTAAACCTAGGAATTTAGATGGTTCCTATAGAGTTTATTGTGGAGTTTCAGGTGTTGGACATCAATACCAGTTACAATTTTCTTCTGGGAAGACCGTTTATCCACATGGCTGGGGCTGTGCCTTCTACCCTTCACCAACTAATAAAATTTGTTTGGAAGGACCAGGAATTGGTCATTCATGGTGAAGGGAGTCATTCCAATGGGCATGTACCGATCGTTGATGAGGTCTCTCGAGGTTGTGATTTCTAGACGGTGGAGCTGGTAAATGCAACCGATGATGATTAGGCTCCACAGCCCTCTATGCCTTATGTGTACAAGATGATTGCTACTGTTATGCTCCGAAGTAGTTTCGAACCAGGTTTTTGGATTGGGGAAGCACTTTCAAGGAATTGTCGGGCCTTTTCAAATCCTTGCCAAAGGTGCGAAGTTCGGTTTGGGATATGTCCCAACAGATGACAAAGCAGAGACGAAGATCAAAAGTGTTGATCAAGCATTGGCCAAGCCAATTCCTCGTATGTATTAGTCATTCCCGGTGCGAGAATATGTCAACAATGGTGGTCTTGGGGAAGGAATCTGGGGGCTTTTTGAGGAGATTGATGCGGTCATCGAGGAAGAAGCTGGGACATCAGGCATCCGTGATGCAAAACCTGAGGAGCAATTGCAAAATTGGACCTCCACACCACTCCTGATTTCCCACTCATCTAGGTAGAAAGGACATGTGTTTTTGTTTGTTTTTAAAATCGGTGGTAGTCCGGAAGAGGCCCGAGACCCACCATTTACGCAGTTTTTATTTGTTTGAAGTTTTTAAATTCCCTTGTGAAGTTTAAAAAGCCAAAATGGCCCTTAGCCGTGGCCAAAGTTTGTTCTTGTTTTTCGATTTAAATGAAAACCTCTTTTATCAAAAAAATTGTTTACTTATCTATTTATATTTTACTTTCCTAACTTTGTTTGTTTATAATTTCAGTAATATTAATTTAAAACCTGCCAATGTCATGTCATGTCACGAGCCGAATGAACAAAAAGAGGCAGGTGACGAAGAATGCGAAGAATATGAAGAAGAAAATATGGTACCGAAATAGGTTGATAAAGAATTTTGACAGTTTGAGAATCAACACAAGCCAAACTTGGAAGAAACTGAGACTGTGAATCTCGGAGATGAGGACTGTGTCAAAGAAGTAAGAATCAGTGTCCATCTGATAGAAGTTCAAAGAAGAGTCTTGGTTCCTTTGCTCAGAGAAAACATTGATGTATTTGCCTGGTCTTACAAAGACATGCCAGGGCTGAGTACGAATATGGTGTCCCACAAGTTGCCGATTAATCCATAATTCAGTCTAGTAAAATAAAAGACTTGGAAGTTCAAGCTTGAGTTGAGTTTAAAGATCAAAGAGGAGATTACCAAACAGATCGAGTCTCAAGTAGTAGAAGTGACGCAATATCCGACTTGGTTAGCCAATGTTGTTCCGGTTGCCAATAAAGACGGACAAAACAGAATTTGTGTTGACTATAGAGATCTCAACAAAGCTAGCCCGAAAGATAATTTTCCATTGCCAAGCATCCACATTCTCATTGGTTACTGTGTTAAGCATGAGATGCAGTCATTTGTGGATTGTTATGCGGGTTACCACCAGATTCTTATGGACGAAGAAGATGCAGAAAAGACAACTTTCATTACCCCTTGGGGTGTATATCATTATCGGGTGATGCCGTTTGGTCTAAAAAATGCCGGTGCTACTTACATAAGGGCTATGACGACCATCTTTCACGATATGATTCACAAGGAGATCGAGGTGTATATAGATGATGTCATAATCAAGTCCCGCGAGAGTTTGGATAACTTGACTCACTTGAGGAAATTCTTTGATCGTCTACGCCGATATAATTTGAAGTTAAATCCCGCCAAATGTGCTTTTGGAGTGCCAAGTGGTAAGTTATTGGGGTTTATAGTCAGTAGAAGGGGCATTGAGCTTGACCCTTCTAAGATCAAAGCGATTCAAAGATTACTTCCTCCGAAGACCAAGAAAGAGGTAATGAGTTTCCTGGGAAGGTTGAACTACATTAGCCGGTTCATAGCTCAATCTACCGTGGTGTGTGAGTCCATCTTTAAGTTGTTGACAAAAGATGCCTTGACCAAGTGGACTGGAGAATGTCAAACTGTTTTTGATGCCATCAAGAACTATTTGTTCAATCCACCAGTGTTGGTTCCTCCACGGGAAAGAAGTCCTTTATTGTTGTATCTATCTGTCTCGGATAACGCATTTGGATGCGTGCTTGGTCAACATGATGAAACAGGGAAAAAAGAGCGAGCCATCTACTACTTAAGCAAGAAATTCACTCCATATGAGGCTCGTTACACTCTTTTGGAGAGGACGTGTTGTTCTTTGACCTGGATTGCTCAGAAGTTGAGACATTATTTGTCTTCTTATACCACATACCTTATTTACAAGATGGACCCGTTGAAGTATATTTTCTAGAAAGCAATGCCGACCGGGAAGTTGGCTAAATGGCAAATGCTTTTGAGTGAATTTGACATTATGTATGTGACTCAAAAAGCGATAAAAGCACATGCCTTAGCTGATCATCTTGGGGAGAATCCAATTGATGAAGAGTATGAACCGCTCAAAGCTTATTTTCCCGACGAAGAGGTAGCATTTGTGGGTGAAGATATTTCTGAAGCGTATCCTGGTTGGAGAGTGTTCTTTGATGGAGCGGCGAATCACCAAGAAAGAGGTATCAAAGCGGTCTTAGTGTCGGAATCTGGTAAGCATTATCCTATGGCGGCTAAACTCCGATTTAATTGCTCAAACAACATGGCTGTATATGAAGCTTGTATCCTTGGTTTGAAGATGGCCATCGACATGAATGTTTATGAGCTTCTGGTTATGAGAGAGTCAGACTTGCTGATTCATCAAGTTCAAGGAGAATGGGCCGTAAAGAACCCAAAGATCACACCGTATGTGCGGTATTTACATAAATTGTGCAAGAGATTTTGCAAGATTGAATTCAGGCACACTCCCAGGACACAGAATGTGTTGGCCGATGCTCTTGCACCATTGCCTCAATAATTAAACATCCAGATACAAGTTATATTGATCCCTTAGATATAGAGGTAAAAGAGCAGTCTGTCCATTGTTCACATGTTGAAGTGGAACCAGATGATTTGCCTTGGTATTTTGACATCAAAAGGTATTTAGAGACCGAGACTTATCCTGAGAATGCAACGTTCAACCAGAAGAAGTTGATACGCCGTATGACCCTCAATTTCTTTGCAAGTGGGGAAATCATTTATAAGAGGACTCCAGATTTAGGTCTCGTCAGATGTGTTGATGCTAGTGAAGCTGCGAAGCTGCTGGAACAGATACATGCCAAAGTTTGTGGTACTCAAATGAATGGGCTCACTTTAGCGAGGAAGATCCTTCGAGCTGACTGTTTTTGGATGACTATGGAACATGATTGTTGCAAGTTTGTGCAGAAATGCCATAAATGTCAAGTGCACGGTAATTTTATTCTAGTGTCACCTCATGAACTCAATGCTATAAGTTCACCTTGGCCATCTGTAGCTTGGGGTATGGATGTCATTGGTCCAATAAAGCCAGCTGATGTTTATCGTGACCAACGACACTAACCTACAATATGAGTGTCTACGATCATCAATATATAGTAACCCAACTAAAGGTTGGGGTCGTGTCCCAATGGAGTAGTTTTGAGAATTGATAGAAAATTAAAATTAACCTTTAACTAGTCGTAGCTAAAGATATTAACAAATAAAAACATAACAAATAAAAGGGGGTGACACAAGTGTCAAATAACGATTTGGGGGTTTTGTCACAATTAATAAAAATAGCAAAAATTAACAAAGGAAGAAGAATAGAGAAAACTCACTTCCACTTTGGGGATGACGAAATCCTTTTTTCTTCAAGTCTCCCAAAAACCCTCTCCAAACTTGAGAGAAGAATATCCAAAAGGTACTATTCTATTCTGGAAAATTAAAATAAAGGTTCGACTCTCGAATAATTAATAACAAGTTTAGTATTTATAGACTTCAGAAAATAGCCCCGGCGGATCTTTCGGCGAAGTTAGTCGATGCCGCCGAATAACTCGATGACTTGCCCTTCTTCTGTTTCATCGCCGTTTCATGCTTGCCTTCAACATCTTCACGTTCTGGACCATTGGGCAGTATAGTACTGCTTCGCAGAACTATTCGGCGAAGCGCCGACTGCTCCTTTCATCGCCTTTTTTATCCTTCTCCTTCAGGGTTTCGTGTACTGGAACAAAGGGGGGAGTAAATCCCTTCGGCAAATCGCCAAAGGTTCTTGGCGATGCTCATGCTTAAATAAAGCCCTAAATAAGTCCAATTTGTGGACTCATCAACACCCCCAACTTGAACTTTTGCTTGCCCTCAAGCAAACTCAGTTCAACCGTTCAAAAAGGGTGTCTCAAACAGTGCTGCACAAGACTCAATCATGAACATACACAACAAGATTCAAATTACTTATGCAAAGATCAACTGTGTACTCAAAGATTCAAGTTGTGACACACCATTACCAGAGATTCTCATGCTCGCAATACTCGCTACTTGTGCGAGTTCAAGCTCGACAAACAGTATCTAAATGCCCTCATATGAAGAATGATTCCATATTCACACACAGAGGTTAATCAATTCAAGATCAGGAATAAGATGCAACGCTCACACTCAAAAAGAGGAACACAATGCATGCTTTCACCCATAGATTTGCCCTTATTTTCCAATCGACTTTTGATTTGGCTTACTCAAGATAAAAAAAAGGTCTTTCTAAGGCTTGTAATGAGGCTAAGTGTAAATGTATGGTCATTTAGGTTCAGTGACTTTTTCCTCGTGGGATGTGGCATTCTTAAAACACTCCCTTCTTTTCCTTTATCAATTCTTTTTCTAGTACTTTTAAGTCACCTGTTTATTCATCTTCATGGATTGCTTGGAAACCCGATTTCCTTCGTATCTTATTCCACATTTTGTTTTGAATTGAAGGGGTTTCCACTTCTGCAATCCTATGGGTTAGGGGGGACTTTTTCTTTCACTTCTTGACTTCTCCTTTTCCTTTTTACTACACCCCCGACTTAGGATTTTGGCCTAAGTTGGCTATTTACTAAATCACAAATTAAGAGGATTGTAGGTAGTGGGTCAAGTAAGGTCTAGGGTTCATCAAGGTTCTTCCAAAGAAAGGTAAGGCTCAAAGGGTGTTCAAAAGAATCACACACTCACGGGTAGGACACAAAAGAGGTATATGTCAAATTTGGTTCACACTCTTTAAAATTTCCTAAGATCATTTCAAGAGGACACCTTTCTAAATCAATCAGACTAATAGGGAAAATTCTAGGTTTATTCATGCATGGTTCAAAGCAAGCTAATCACACAAGGCATCGATACTTAAGTCAAAAAAGACTACACACTCTCGCTAGTGTGCAACGGTCATAACACGAGAATCAATTCGATAAATGGCTAATCACAATGAGATGCAAAGAGTTCACATATTGTCTATATAACTTCATTTGGCCTCATCATAGCCATACATTCATGTTCGTTCAATTGAGAGCACTATTCAAGTCAACGGTATTGATCAAAATCGAGACTTAAATTCTTGCAAAAGAACAGCCACATTCAACTCACGAGGGGTGGCAAAAAAGTGCAAAAAATTCAAAAAAATTCGAAAGGGTCAAAAATTATTTGCAATTAAAAATAAATGGAGCCACGAGCTCAAACATCTACAAAAAAGCAGTTATTAACACAATTATAAACAGACAACCTAAATGTATTCAAAACACGAATCATAAACAACACACAAAAGTGTGGGACTCACCCCACCACAAATAAAAGCAATTTGTCCTCAAATACAGGTAATACGGAATCCAAAAGGCAAAATAAAGAAATACAAGACATAAAAAGAGGTAAAGAGGGATCCTGGCTAATTTGTCGCTCTATCTGTCTGGGCATTAGTATCCGGAGTGATCACCAGAAAGACCAGCTCCACTGGATCCCGCAGCAGGAGACTTTGCTAAAGAAGCTTGCACAGCAGCATTTATCATGATTTCTTCAGTCTCGGTTATGTCATCCGCTATAGCTTTCTCAAATATCTCTTCGTCAATTTCTGCCTTCGATTCAGGATCAACTATATGCTTCATTCCATCTCCATGTCTTGCGGCATTCTGAGGCATTTTGGGCGCATCTGGAACTTCCACTGTTCCAAAGATCATGGATATAGACTTAAGGTAGTCCACATCTTTCTTTAGCTCTGCAATGGTGGACTTTACGGCTGTTACTTCCTCTGTGGCTCCTTGATCGTGCTCACACACTAATATCCTGGCCTCTAGAGCATTAATAGTAGTACTCATTGGTCTCACAGCATAATCGAGGGTAACCTGAATCATGCTTGGAATGGAGCTCTCTATGTTGGCGGTCCGACAATTAACAGTTTGGGCAAGCTATCCCATTCGGATCAAGGATGGTTGAGTGATCGGTTCATAGAGGGCAACAACAGCTGAAGGTCTAGGTAGTAATGAAGCATTAGATGAACCTGTAGAGTCAAAAAGAGTGGTAATGACGTCAGATATACCTGAAGGCCTAGGGGCCGGAATAGGCAAAGATGCCTCTGCAGGTATAGATCTAGTGGTCAAAGTTTCCTTCTGTTTCTTTTCTGCCTGGTTCTTAAGATATTCGGCTTCGATCTTTCAGATACTGGTGGAGGCGGTGGCAGCCACTTCCACATCCTTCGTTGCATCTCTAGGCACCCGAGCTCTATTGCATAATTTAGTGATTAATATCGAGAAGTGGAGAGATGTCTGGCCCTGCTTTGCACACATGGATTTCAGAGGAAATGATCTTCCTAAGATTTATCCTGGTTTTTTCCATGATGCATCTAAGACAAGGTGCCTTAGCATGACGAAAAATTAATTCATTCTGTGATGGCATAATTGTACTACTGATGTGTAACATCCGGCAATTTGAAAATAACTATTAAGAAGCTTGAAATTGGAAATAGTCATTTTTGGAAAGAAATTGAAATCTGGAAAATTTGGTCAAGTATGGTGAAAAAGTGAGTTTTTGGTCAACTTTGAATGGTCATAACTCCTGGCTCAGGATGAGTTTGGTGTATTTCCAGTTATGTTTGGAATTCTCTTGGAAGGATCTTTCCAATGCCGCCAAGTTTGCTCGATTCCGAGTTCGTATGAGTGAGTTATTCCTTTTGAAATTTGGGCTGTTGGCACAGGGAAGTTAGCCCGAATTTGTAAGGGTATTTTGGCCTTTTCCTTAACCAATTCTTTTGGTTATATAAAGGGTTTAGACTGATTTTTAAATCAGTTTCCCCTTGAAAAGTGAGGGTTAGGGCTTTGAGAAAGAAAAGGAGAAGAAGAAGCAAGGTTCGGGGAGATCGTCGTGGATTTTCATTGGGGGTGATCCCTATTAAGGTATGTGAGATCATAGTGTTGGGTTAGCTCATTCCCCCACACGCCAAACTCTTTCTAATTCTGAGAAAATATTGGTTGTGTTGTTGAATTTTTGTGGTTGTTCTTGTTGAAGTTTGTGGTTGTGTTGGTTGAAGTTTGTGGTTGTGTTGTTGAAGTTTCTTGTTGGTTTGACACATGTTCCCGGATGGAATTCTGAGTTAAATCTATTGTATATTGAGGGTTTTAATAATTCTAAGTGATTTGGGGAAGAAACCATTCGATTTTAGGCGAAATAGGGTGAGAAAACGAGAAAATAAACTTGCTGAAATTTCTGGGTTGGGGGCCTGGCGCGATGCGCCTGCCAGAGCACCCCAAACCCACCTAGTTTAGGGGCCGGCGCTACCCATAGTGCTAGGGTCGCCTGCCACATCCAGTTTGTCGTCGATTGCCCCGTTTGAGTTCATTTGAAGTGCACCTTCACTCCTTTTCGATTCTAACTACTCTAAGCTACTCTAAGCTACTCCTAAACACCTAAAAATCATTCCTAACATGATCATAATCTTGAATTCATAATTCAAATTCAAGGTAGAGTTGAGAGTTATGTTTTGAGAATTCTTTCGAATATTCTAAGAAAATCCCTTTGAGTCTTTTTGAGGAGTCTTCTACAATTTCTAGTAACTTGTTTCAAGACTCGAGCAAGTGAGTAAGAGAATGAGAAGTGTCGTATACATGAGTTCCATGTAGCTTGTACACCTTCGAGTCAAGTCGTTTATGCCCATAAATTTCCGCATCAACTCCAAAAGTTGAGTATTTATGAGAGGAGTAATATCTCCATGTCCTAAGTCTTAAGTATTGAGTTCAATCTATGGTTATTGAAAACCTTGCATTGTGTCGTTCATGCCCATAATTCGACATGAACCATATTTTAAGAAGTCTTTTACAAATGTTTAAACCTTGTTTTAAGACTTAAGCTTTGAAGTTAAGTAAAGAGTATAGAGTTTCAAGTTAAGTAAATAGTCTCAAGTTTCAAGTTAAGTCAAAAGTATGAAGTTGAGTTCATTTCTCAAAAGTTATTAGGAACTAAGTATTCCCAAAGAAGTTTATAAATGTTTTCACATTTAAGACAAGAGGAAACAGAGATTTCCAAAAGAGTTTTGAGCAGTTTTGATTACTATCTCTTTTAAGAAAAAGACGAGTTTTGCGAAAGAGTTTCTAAAACATGATTAGTATGACAATCGAGTATGTCATCAATGTTTAAATAGTATGGTCTCGAGCTATACCATCAATGTTTATGCAGTATGACTTCCCGATGTCATCAATGATCATATTAATATATGGTTTTGATATGTTCTTTTTAGAAAGAGTTTTCAAGAGCAATTACCTCTTTTAAGAGGGTAGCTTTGAGCAATTTTCTCAACTTAAGAAAGATGTGTTTAAAACACTTATGAACTAAAGTATTTTTGGGAGTAGTCTTGAGCACCGAATTGGGGACACGAGTTCATATTAACTCAACTCTCCATAAGAACCATGTAGCCAAACATGGGAGTTAACGGGTCATACTTTTCAGATGATCACGAAAGTTAAGCTAGTGGATCCACTAAGTCAAAGTTAACGTAAGGTCCTATATCACGGCAAGGTATAAGATGGTCCTTGGGCAACGTGAGGTAAAACATTGTATCATCACTAGGGCTCATAGTAGTGGTTATCGGTTAGAGAAATTCCCACAGTAGAAATTACATGGTTCCTCGAGGGGTTCTGCTTAGTATTGATGGGGGTATGAGACTTCATTCATGCATTGCACAAGTAGACTTTGAGAGAAAGCATGGTATTTTTATGATATTATAAATATGATTTTTACGTCATGTTTTAAATAGTTTTACAAGCTTTATATATATTGCATGTGTCTTATTGCTTTATATTAAGTTCAGTTATTCATGAGTTGAACAGAGCCAAGGTAAGTTCTCTTTTGTATCCCTTTCAATCTTAAGTTGTTGTTAGCGGTCCAGCTCGCATACTCGTACATTCCATGTACTGATGCCAGTTGGCCTGCATCTTATTATAATGCAGACGCAGGTACCCAGGATCAGCATCCAGCACGCCGTTGATCCAGCTGAGCACTCCAGAGCCAGTGGTGAGCCTCCTTGCTTTTCGGAGGACTCGGATATTTTGTGTTCCTAGTTTTGTTTTATTAGGATGTTGCAGGGACTGTCCCAACATCCATCTCAGTATTTTAGAGGCTTCATAGACAGTCAATCAGTTAGTATTGAGTCTCTCATCTGTGTATATATATGAGTATTCTATTTTTGAGACTCGAGTTGCCTTTTGGAAAATTTTATCAGTTGGGTTGTTTTATAACCTTTCATTGCATTCAGTTATTCTGTTGAGTTAGGTTTCCGCTGAGTTAAGAAAGCCAGGCCAAGTGTTCGCTTGGGGCCAACAATGGTCTTCGAGTACCGGCCACGTCTAGGGTATAGGCTCGGGGCGTGACATGATGAATCCAAACTAGTACCGTTCAACTATGTTCAGATTTTTCTTCTCAATTGGAACTCCTTCTGCTAACCATGTTGGAGTATTATCATCTGAGACTAGTAGGGCTAACCACTTTTTCATTGCATCCAGCTTTTGTGTCCTGATCAAGTGCTGGCAGTGGTCGTTAATCTTATCGGACATCCCAAAGTTATGTTAATAGTTTCACTGTCACAGGCTACCTTCCTTCCTCTGACAATCACGTGGTCAACTGCTTTAAAAGATGAGACTAGCCTTTTCCATTGAGGTACTAATGCACTGTATGCCTCGTAGAACTCTCTAACCTAGCTTGGTATGTACGAGCCGCGATGTCTTGTGAAGATTTGGAATTTTTGGTATTTCAGGCACTCTATCACTTCTGGATACTTATCAATAACCCCATTTATAGAAAGTCGTTTCTCTTCAATGATCGTCCTCAGACCATCCACTTTCGATCTATTCATTGATCCATGTTTGGGGCCTTGTACTGGATGTGCCAACACTAATGCTTGCCTTGGAGCTAAATGAGTTGGAGTGATGGATTGACTATCTCTGATCCGATATGGATCATGTATTCTTTTGGATCGTAACTCAACCCTCTTTGCTTCTGTCTGGTAATCTTCATCAGACTCTGTACTCTCATTGTTATATGTGGGTGGCTCGGTAGTGTAGAAGCATGTGCTGTCAGAGCTTGAGTCAGATAATTCGAGGGCTTTGCTCTTTCCCTTACTTTTTGAAGTTGTGGTAGCCTTACCCCTGGGTGGAGGTGTATTTTCTATGATCACAATTCCTTTCTCCCTTCCTCTAGTCGGTTGTTTGGCCATATCTGCGAAACATCAGAGAGAGAATAGTGAGTAATTATATTGTAGCATAAAATTTCAGACAGACTCGCCTATCTAATATTCGGCGATCGTAGGTATGTCCGCTGAAAGTTACAGAACGTACAATATTTAAGATAAGAATTTAAAGGTGATTTAGGTCTAGGGGGCGAATCGCTGACTGATTCGGCGAGCTCAACTTAGCTCGCCGACTGACTTAACGTGCCTGAGATTCAACTCACTTTTCAAAATCGGTCGCACAAATCTCAAAAGCAAAATGAAACCAAACATTAATGAAATTTAGCCCAGAACCATAGCACCCATTCAGGGTCAACACCCATTATGCATAGTTTTCCACATTTAGATTCAAAGTAAGCAGAGTGAAAAAGGAAGTCGAACAGTAAAAACAAATAGGCCCCAACTTACAAAACAGAAGCAGGTACCCGAAAATGTCTACTCATATCAGGGAGATCTAACACGCATTAGTGGACTCCTAGGTTGCAGATGAGGTCTATCTTTTTGAGAGCGGACGAAGAGTTTTCAGAAACTAACCTTTTCGCTGAGTAAACAAAGTTGTAATGCTAGGAGACAATGAAAATCTAAGTTCCAAGCACTAATTCGCTACTACAAGACTAATTTAAAGTGAGAAAATGTAAATTACTACCTGAGTGTGAAGTTATAGAGTTTGAAAGTGAGAAAGAATGAAGAAGTGTGACTATTGGCCAGACATGTTGTTCAATTTGTGTCCATTCGGCGACGTTAGTCGCACTTGCCAACATACTCGGTGATTCGCCGAGTGGTCATCTATCCAGCCCTTTCTTCAGAAATCTTTAATTTTCAGTGGGTGAATTCGGCGGTCTGCATCGAGATCGCCAAACTTGTTAGCGATGCGCCGAGTTGCTTTTCGAGTCCGTCGAGTTTTACAGGCTCTATACGACTCTCGTATTTAGCCAAACGGCGGATCCAGTCATGTTCGCAGACCTGTTTAGCGACTCGTGGAATGGACTTTCTACTCGCCGACCTGAAGTTTTCAACACTTTCCTCATTTTACCCTACAACAAAACACACCATTATTCATAAAAGTAAAATCCTAAACGTTTAAGACCTTGGGTTGCATCCCAAGAAGCGCCTTATTTACTGTCTTGGCACGACGCAAATCTTTGCTCAAGTTTTGTTGTTGGGGTTAGCCAGGTTCTCATTAGGCCACCCCCTGTTTCTCTGCTGATGGAGTTGAGCCAATACATTACTCATCAGGTCCTTGAGCAGTTGGACAACTTTGGAATGAGACCAAATCATCCGCTTCATTCCTTCAATGTCTTCCTTCATTCCTTTCAGCTCTCTATCTTGCTCAGTCACCTTGTGGAGAATGATTGAGAGCATTCCCTCAAGACGTTTAACCTCATTGTCCTTGAGACTTCTTCGCTCATGAGGAGGGATGTATTTGTCCTTCCTCTTACACTAGATTTTGATCTTCACCATGTTTTTAGCCAACTCATCCATTTGAGCCATTAGGGTGGTCAACATGAAGTCCTTTTCTACTTCTTGGTTCGTTCAGCTATTTGATTAAACAGTTGGATTGCTATCACATATGGTTGTTTTGCAATGCCTCCCGGAATGAGTTGGTCTACTAACCTCTTGTTTCCAAGACCATGACTTCTGTAGAAATAGTCAAGGAGAGCTATGTCGGGGATGTCATGATTTGGGCATTGATTGATCAGTTCATTAAACCTTTCCCATGACTTGTGGATCCATTCACCCTTCAATTGCTTGAAGGTGAGGATACGCTCTCGGAATATCATTACCTCTACTGGAAGAAACTCCATTAGCTCCCGAGTGCTGCTTGCCATACTCACTTCCTCTGCTTTAATATAGACAAGATAACAAAACTAAGAGTTTAGTTAGTAAATTACAACTAAGAAGAACAAAAAATCTACTAATCTAAAAATTCTTAAATAATACCACTCCCCGGCAGCGGCGCCATTTTGATGCTTATCGTGACCAACGACACTTACCTACGGTATGAGTGTCTACGACCGTCGATAGTATAGTAACCCAACTAAAGGTTGGGGTCGTGTCCCAAGGGAGTGATTTTGAGAATTGATAAAAAAAATAAAATTAAGCTCTAACTAGTCGTAGCTAAAGATATTAACGAGTAAAAATATAATGAATAAAAGGGGGTGACACAAAAGTGTTAAATAACGATTTGGGGGTTTTGTCACAATTAGTAAAAATAGCAAAAATTAACAAGAAAATCAAGTATGGGGAAATGTTCTTGGGGTGTGACCGCAATACAAGTTGAGATAAGTAGTTGGGTACATGCTTTTGAAAGGAAATTTGTAAGATAATAGTGACTAGACTAAGATTTAAATGGAAATAAGTTCCCTCTCAGGCAACTTACCCCGTTTCAAATGTGTTCCTCTCGGACACCCATTTGCCGCATTTAGACTAGCCTACGTCTTACCCCACTCAGTCTCTTGAGCTGAGTGTTAGGATATGAGACTAGGGCTCACTCTCTCGAGCTAAATCTTATGTCGACCCACTCTTTAGGTCATCAGTCTAGTGGTCTTAGTTTCGCAATCTCCCTCTTGGGAAAGCCGAAAACACATGGGTGTCTTTGTATTTGCAACTACAAACCCTTTAGATTAAACCACAACCACTAGGTGAAATCACCATTAAACTACATCTAACCTATCAGCAAGCAAGACCCAACAATAATATCAACACATATTTGCTAAATCACACCCCAAGAATGGGGTTTTTAGCCACACATCAAGAAATAACAAAATACACCTAAAATGATAGTAAAATCAAATGGGTATAAGAAATTAAACCTTGATTTAAGCAAAGGAAGAAGAATGGAGAAGACCCATTTCCACTTTGGGGGAGATGAGATCCTTCTTTCTTCAAGTCTCCCAAAAACCCTCTCCAAACTTGAAAGAAAAATATCCAAAAAGTACTATTCTATTTTGGAAAATTAAAATAAAGGTTCGACTCCGTAATAATTAATAACAACTTTAGTATTTATAGACTTCAGAAAATAGCACTGGCGGATCTTTCGGTGAAGTTAGTTGATGCCGCCGAATGACTCGGCGACTCGCCCTTCTTCTGTTTCATCACCGTTTTATGCTAGCCTTCAGCATCTTCACGTTCTGGACCATTGGGCGGTATAGTACTGCTACGCAGAACTATTCGGTAAAGCAACGACTACTCCTTCCATCGCCTTTTTTATCCTTCTCCTTCAGGGCTTCGTGTACTGGAACAAAGGGCGAAGTAAACCCCTTCGACGAATCGCCAAAGGTTCTAGGCGATGCCCATGCTTCAGCTTCTTCTTTCTTTTCAGCCTTCTTGTTCCTTTTTTATCCTAAGTGTCCACGCTTCCACTAAAACTTCAAATACCTAAAACTTAAGAATTTTCATCAGATATTGAGACAAAATAAGCATTCGAGGACACTATTTCTATCAAAATAAAGCCCTAAATGAGTCCAATTTGTGGACTCATCACCAGCCGCCTCTAACGGACACAGATTAATTTTGGTTGCCATTGACTATTTTACCAAGTGGGTAGAAGCAGCTTCGTATAAATCGGTGACCAAGACGGTTGTAACTGATTTTGTTCGCAACAATTTGATATGTAGGCTTGGAGTGCCAGAATCCATCATTACTTATAGTGGAGCGAATCTCAACAGCCACTTGATGAGAGAGATATGTGAACAATTTAAGATTACTCACCGAAATTCGACCGCTTATCGTCCCCAAATGAATGGAGCTGTAGAAGCCGCCAACAAGAACATAAAGAAGATTATGAGGAAGATGATTGACAATAATAGAGGTTGGCATGAGATGTTGCCATATGCTTTATTGGGTTATAGAACGACCGTCAGAACGTCAATTGGAGCTACTCCATACTTGTTAGTATATGGAACAGAAGCAGTTATACTTGCCGAAGTTGAGATACCTTCATTGAGAATCATCCAAGAAGCTGAATTGAGTGATGTTGATTGGGTTCACCAACGGATCGATCAATTGATTGATGAGAAGAGAATGGTTATTATTTGTCATGGTCAACTGACAAAGAATGATTCATGCTTTCCATAAGAAAGTAAGAGCCAGAATATTTTAAATCGGCCAGTTGGTCCTTAAACGCATTTCCCCCCATCAGGATGAGTACAAAGGGAAATTTGCACCAAATTGGCAAGGACCTTATGTGATTCGCAAAGTGTTATCTGGAGGTGCCTTAGTCCTGTCGGAGATGGATGGCATCGAATGGCCGAAATCGATCAACTCAGATGTTGTCAAGAGATATTATGTGTGAAGTTTTAGTTTGTATACCTGTCATTTACTCGTAATCGTTCCATTTGCTTGTAATCGCTTTGTTTAGAATTTTATCCCTCTTGTAAAGAACTACGTCTGACCTGAATTCTCAAAAATGAGATACGTAGGCGGCCTATGTCGGCCTCGGTCACCCATTTATCCCCTTTTAATATTTTTCCTTGTATTTGAACTACGTTTTACCTGAATTCTCAAGAATGAGATACGTAGGCGGCTTATGTCGACCTCAGTCGATTTCTTTGTAAAGTTCTTATTTTCTGTTAATCCTTGAGGGAGAACTACGTTTGACCTGATTCCTGTCTCAACGGGATACGTAGGCGCCACAACGGCTCGGTCATATCTCCCGTAAGATTTCTATTTTTTCTTTACGATAGAAACTGGGGCAGAATTTTTGAGAGGGACTCAAAAATTTTCAAGAAAAAGATCTCTCCAACAAAGTCAAGACTGAAGTCACATTGAGAATTGTAACTGGGATAGAATTTTTATTAAAATGACAATAATAAAAAATAAAAATAAAATAATGATAATAAGTAAAAATAATAATGAAAAAAAGGAGTTTTCTTAGTTAATATTTTCTCAAAATTAGTCAAAGTCATTTTTAGTCAAATCGCCGGTCAACCGCAAGTTAGCGGACATTCCGAGGGCCTAACACCTTCTCGAAATGTACATTGAACTCGAACCCTTTTTCAATTGATTTTATCTGTTTGAATCTTTTGAAAACCTTAGGTTTTTTCTTGATTTTTACTAAAGAATTAAGTGGCGACTCTGTTCTTTTGGGAAATCGATTTCTCTTCAAACTATAAGTTTAGTTGATTTTTCGAAACTTGGTCATTTCTTTTATTTATTTTTTCGAGTAAAACATTATGTCAGTTCAAAAAGTGAATAAACTGTCCATTTTGGTTAAAACATGATATTTCAAATATGTTTTACGTTGTGAAATTCATAATGTTTTTGTGAATATGAGTATATTGTTGCTACAAAAGATACATATCAGTATATCAACAGTTGTATTTGCAGGTCCACAGATAAGCTGACAACATGTGTATATCAATATGTATGGAGTAGTATATAGTCATATATATTAATGTATATACTATGTATATTTAATGAAGAATAGTAACTTAAAAGATGTGTTACAGGCTGCATTCTCACAGCTATTGTGTATTTGTTGACGCAATATCAACCTAGCTAATTGTGTATACATTATAAAACTATGAGTGTATACACTGATATATCTGAGTACATATTTTACTATCTCATAAGTGGCTATAAGCACACAACTCTTAGGACGGTATATGTGTGTTTGGGTTTAAGGGTGATTTGCTTGAATTGTGTGTGGCCCACTTCGGCTAGAAGTAGACAGTTGTTTGTCTACTTGTTTGCTTCTAGGCAAGGGTATGTCTAAATTTTTTAATTTATTTCAATTTATTTATGTTACTTTTCTTTTTAATCTGTTATAACTTATATATTTGAAAAATATGTAAAAGTAATATAAATCACAATAGTTAACAACTTAAAATATTCGGTTATATATTTAAAAATTACATAAAAGTACTATAAATCATACTAATTAACAACTTAAAATATTAGATTTTATTATACATTCAAAAATTAGGTAAAAGTACTATATATTCATTTTTGGGAAAATTGTATAAAATATCAAACTATTAATTCAAATTAAATGTTATAACCACAGTTTGATTTAATTGTAACCCGTAGCAAATTGTTGTCATTCACCTCTCTCCCTGAAATTCTCGCTCGCCACTCTCGTTTCTTGCTGGCTCCCTCGCCTCTCTCACTTTTATGCAAACACAAATGTATAAAATGCGTTTGTGTTTGTATAAAGTGAGAGAAAATTGTATATATACATATCTTTTCGTTCGCCTCTCTCCCCCAGAGAATCTCGCTCGCCACTCTCCCAGATCTAGCTCGCCACTCTCACTCGCCTCTCTCACTTTATACAAACACAATGTATAAATTGTGTTTGTGTTTGTATAAAGCGAGAGAAAATTGTATATACAAATACAAATACATATATTTTCGTTCTATACACTTATAATTATACAAATACAGATCTTCCCCTGCCCAGTTCTCTTTTGTCTTTCTCTCTTTCTTGCTTTATACAAAAACAATTACAATGTATAATTTGTGTTGTATAAAGCGAGAGAGAGAAATTATACGAACGAGAGGTCTGCCAACGAAATTATACAAAACTGATGCTCCTGCCAGCGAGTTACACAATCTGATGCTCCATTGCAAACATAAAGTTTGTTATGGAGCGCAATTATGCAAATTATAGCTATAGCATACAAATATGATTTTTATGTTTGCTAAACCTAAAATTTACTCATTATTTTTTGAAGATTTGATATTGTAATTCCGAAGCAACAAGAGACAAAAACTTTGCATGCATTCCTTATGTATAACAATGAAGAAATTTATTTCTCTTTATTTACCACGAAATCATGTTCATTAGATAAATTATATATCAAATGATGAGTTAGTTAGTAATTCAAAAAAATGAATGAACATTTTGTCATTTTGTATAAAACAGAATATATGCATTTCAATATTTCAAACATGTTTTACTTTGTTTTAAGTATAGTAAATTTTAACCTAACAACATGTGTGTATGCAAATTATATATATATGTATATATATAGTGTAGATCTTCATGCAGTAATCGTTTCTTCAACAAATAGTGGTAACTTTAATGACGTGTTATCACTACTAAGCCTATTTGTATTGACTTGTTTTAAGTATTTTAGGTTAAAATAGGTTTTAAGCATTTTTTGAGTGTATGGGTAATTAAAAATTTGTTTATACGCACTTAATTTTAAACTAAAATGATCGAAATAAGTCAAAAGTCATAAGTTAAATTTTTTCACTTAATACCTTTTGACTTATAAGTCAAAAGCCATAAGATAATCCAAACAGACTCTAAAAAAACATCATACTTTGAGAAATAAATTGCTGGGTTACACAAAACTCACAGATAGTTACGTTGTTTGTCAAAAGGTATTACATTAGAAGAACATGTTGACGATTTGAATAAAAATCAATCCAAATTAAAAAAAAAATGAATCAAATTAATTAAATAAATTAATTTTCTTTGAATTTGGTCTGGTCTGATTTGGTTTACATTTTATAAAAAAAATGAATTTAGTCTGGTCTGATTTGGTTTACATTTTATAAAAAAATAACATTTGATTCATTTTGTTAAAAATATCTAAAGAATAACATAATAGAACTGACAAATTATATGCGTACTTTTTTTATAACTATATATACATAATATTTTTTCTTTTATGAATAATTTAAAGAGCAACTTTCACATATAGCAAACATAAAAATCATATATGTATGTTATAGCTATAGTTTGCATAATTGCGCTCCATAGCAAATTTTATGTTTGCTATGGAGCTTTTGATTTGTATAATTCGCTACAAACATCCAATTTTATACAAATTGTTCAGTTTTGTATAAATTCATTTATGCATTGTAATTTGTATAATTATAAGTGTATAGGCCGAAAATATTTGTATTTGTATATACACTTTTCTCGCGCTTTATACAAACAAAAACGCATTTTTATACATTTTATACCGAAATGTATAAAATGGCTAATTGTATATCGAATCAGATGGCAAAAAAAAGAGATGTTTGCTGCGAATTACAATTAAAATAAACTATGGCCATATCATTTAATTTGAATTAATAATTTGCTATTTCATACAATTTTCTCTAATTTAAAATATCTTATATATATTGATCAAAATTTATTTATCGTTTATGAAAGCAAAAAGGCCCAAAACAAAAAGTATTTTGAACATGTATGTTTTTCTATTCCTTCACCTTGTCTTTTGATTTTATTTTCGTGCCTGATTAAATCAAATCGAACAAAAAATCGATAACAACCAAACCGATAAATATATATCATATTTGACTTAATTTAGTTTTAATATATAGTTCACACGCTTTGGCTCTACCCATGAATTATCCAGTAATAGGTCTTTCACAATCAGATCTACCTATACAGTAACGGTATTTAATTATGAAAGTTTGAACCTGCTTGGATTACATCTCGACAAATAGAAGCAGGCCGACGGGCAATGACACGAAATGCACGTCGTGGTGGAAAAATATGGGTACGTATATCGGCCCAAAAGGGAAGTACCTTTCCCTCTGGGGGTAGGAAAATCATGATCGGGATAGCGAACTTTATCGAGAAATCGAAGAAGCTATATAGGGGTTTTCTCGGGCCTATTCATATGCTACCTAATTCTATGATACCGCGGGACTTCGGGGCTCTCCGGTTCAGCTAGGTCCATAGTTCCGGATAATTTAAAAATCAATTAAATTGGTTTAATTTTCATTTTGACCGATAACCAACTTGATAGTTGTGGTAACCTACAACAAACCTTGGCAGCCCAATTCAATTTGTTGGGAAGGCCATCACCGTTGAACCAATAGCAATTCGTACATCATTAAAAAATGTTATGGAAATGGGATAATCAAAAGTGCAAGTCTTATCATATGCGAAAAATGATGGATATGGTACTAAAAAAATGTAGTCACATGAGAGATAGAGACTACTTGTGAAGACATTTCGAAGCTTATGAAATTTTTGGAATACAATTGCACTCAATTTAAAAAAGTTTTCTATTTCGTTATTACATATCAGAAATTGGACTTTTACTTTCTCTAGTTGGACCGTAATTGATGTTATCACATCATTTAATTCTTTAATATTGTTTATGTATTAATATTACTAAATTGTTGGTTGCCAAAAAAAACCTATTGAAAATAAAAATCGATGAAATCTTCAGAAATTTTGGAATAAAGATCGCAGCGTGTAAGTTAGATTCAGGTAAGGGTTTCTTACCAATATCTATATATGTATCAGAGATGTAATACATCTATATACAATGTTTATACATTACAGATAAACATTTTTCAATCCCAATCAATTCAAATCTCCTATAAATGGTCCAGAAATTTAGATATGAGCTCCTCTCAACATTTCGACTATTTTGATATATTATTTACTTAAAATGATTTATATTTGCAGCATATCAATTTTTAAAGTCGAGCTTTGAAATGAAAAAAGAAGAAGAACGAGGAAGAGGAGGAAATTAAGAGGAACGCATCAAATGAATAAGGAAGAAGAAGAAAGAGAAAGAGAAATGGAAACAACCATTAATTGTTGGAAGAAGAAGAAAAGAAGGCTTCAAATGCACTTCGCATATATAGTATCCGTCGAATGACTATTGTAAATGTCAAGCCCCGAACCTATACCCTGGACGTTGCCGGCACTCGTAGACCATTGATGGCCCCAAGCGGACCCTTGGTCTGGCTTACTTAACTCAGCGGAAGACTTAACTCAACAGAATAAACTCAATGCAATAATTTAAATGATAACATCTTAGCCAAAATGGCAACTTATGTCTCAAAACAAAGTATCTGCAAATACATAGATGAGAGACTCAATACTAACTGTTTGACTATCTATGAAGCCTCTATAATACTGAGATGGATGTTGGGACAGACCCCACAACATCCTAATAAAGCAAAACTAGGAAAGCGAAATAGCAGAGTCCTCCAGAATGCAAGGAGGCTCACCACTAACTCTGGAGTGCTCAACTGGATCAACGGTGTGCTGGATGCTGATCCTAGTTACCTGTGTGCATCATAATAAGATGCAGGCCAACTTGCATCAGTACATTGAATGTACGAGTATGCGAGTTGGAAAGCTAAACAACAACTTAAGCTTGAAAGGAGTACAAAGGAACACTTACCTTGGCTCTGTTTAACCCATGAACAACTAAACTCAATATAAAGTAATAAGACACATGCAATATATATAAAGCTTGTAAAACAATGTAAACAACTTAGTTTGTTAAAGATAAAGCAATAACAACTCAACTTTACTTAAATATAAAAGTAATATAACTTTTGTGGGAGATTCTCTAACCGACAACCACCACTATGAGCCTAAGTGGTGATACAACATCTTGCCCACGCTGCCAGAACTGTCCTATACTTTGCCGTCATATAGAACGCTTAACTTTTGGATCCACTAGTCTATGCTAAAAGCATCTTAAGGAGTCATCTAAAAAGTATGATCATTTACTACCCATGATGGCTACATGGTTTATGGAGACTTGAGTTAATATGAACTCTCATCCCCATATCGGTGCTCAATACTACTCCCAAAATATACTTAGCTCATATGTTTGTAAAAACAACACTCTTTCTTTGAAATGAGATAATTACTCAAATCTTAGCTTAAAAGCTCTCTTGGAATCGATGTTCCCTTTTCTTGTTCAAATGTGTAAAAACATTTATAAACTCTTAGGGAATACTTAGTTCCCTTATAACTTTTGAAAAATGAACTCAACTCTTTACTCTTTGCTTGACTTGAAAACTTGAGTCTTAAAACGAAGTTAAAACATTGTTAAAGACTCTTGAAATCTTTAAGAAACCTTGCTTTGACTTGCTTCTTAACTTCTAGACTTGACTCTTAACTTCTTTAACTTTGATCTTAACTTTCCTTGAATTGGATTATGGATTCAAGGTTTATGATCTCATGTTTATGGATGATTTCATGATGTTTAGATGTACCTTAGAGTGTTAGAATCAACTAGGAAACATAGATACATCACTTAGGAACTAGTACAAAAAGGTGGGGAAAGAATGGGGAGAACTGGCGTCCCTGGCGCTCTAAGAGGCACGGGGCACCAGCCAGGGCCGGCTCTATGTATACAAAAATAAGGCATTGGCCTTAGGCCCCCAATTTTAGGGGGCCTCAATTTTTTACCAAGAATAAATTATGTGTTAATTTTTTAAAGAAAAACATTAATTATTTATGATAAAAAGTATATATTTAAAATTATTATTTTATTCTCTTCAACCCAATTCAAATAGAAAAAATCAAGAAAATATTGTTTTATTTTCTTACAC
>JAJOOB010012412.1:0-15566 GCA_029582485.1 Solanum tarapatanum
GATTACACATTTCTAGGTCAAATTTGACACCTTAAACAACAATAAACCTAGTATATAGTCCCACAAATAGGGTCCGGGGAGGGTAGAGTGTACACAGACCTTACCTCTATCTTGTTAGGTAGAGCGGTTGTTTCCGGAGGGAGTAATAATTTTTCTTGCTCATTTTCCTTCTATATACTTAAGGATGAGACAAATCATACCACATAACTATGACTTTGAAGTGAAGACAACGATAGTTCTTACGCCAATCTGACTTTAAAACAAGACAGTAATTCCACTGACCCCTTGAAAATCAGCCACAACTCTTGTGTCTCACTGACTCAACTATACCAATTAATTCTTTTCTCTCTCCCTTTCTTTTTCTATATACCAAAGGAGGGGACAGATCAGACCACACAGAGGCAGATGTAGCATACCAATATCGGGTTCATTTGAACTCAATACTTTCAACACAAAGAATAAATTTTTTAATGTAAATTACACAGAAAGTTGAGATCCTTGGCTCTGTTTAGATTTTAGATTCAGATATCTTGTTTTGTTGATAAGTTGTAATCATGGTTTTCAGTACAACCCATGTACTGGTTTTAGTCAATACCGACGAATGTTACCTTGCTCAAAAAAGAAATTGCAACAAATAGTAGATTTGTAACCACAACTTTAAAGATGTAACGGGTTCAATGCTAAGAACCTTAAATGTTGAACCCATAAAACTTCAATCTTTTTTTTTTTTTAAATTAATCCAATAAACTTCAATCTTGGATCCGCCTATGATACCACACGGCTACAATTTTGATTTGAAGACAAAGATAGTTTTTACACCGCTCTAACTTAACTAGGACAATAATTCTACTGGCCCTTTGACTCTTCAAAATCGCCTTCAGGTAAGATAGAAGATCACTTTACATTTCATGTTGAACTGGTGCTGCTGGGCCGTCATGAGCTAGTCAGTAAAGTCAAGAACTCCCAATTTCATTGTTGTTTATTTCACTTCTCGTTCTTCAATTTTTTGTATTGTAACCTCATAGTGTGGTTTTCATCTACTGCAATACACTTAGTGCAATTCTGACATTGACATTCATAATTTCCATCATTTAAAATATTCAGTAGTGGAGATTAAATTGAGCCGAAGAATAATTTCAGCAAGCTTAGAAGCTCAGTAAGAGCCAAGGTGTGGTTGTTTAAGTTTCAATCATAACTAGAAGAACTTGACTCGAATGTCAGAAGTATAGATGCTAATACTATACAGCGTAATTCTTTGAAGAGAACTTTCTTCACTTACATCTCCAGTAATACAAGGAGTAGTCATATTTCAGTGTAAGCAAAAACTCTTTCAGAAGCTTCTCAATGTTTTCATATGATAGCTAAGTCGAAGAGAAATATATTTTCTATTCGTTTGACTTTGGAGATCACGTTTTTTAACTCAATTCTCCATCAACTTACAAACAGCTGAAACAGTTTGGACAATATATAATACTTCATTGTAGGAGAACTGCAATTGAGCAGCATAGAACAGCTCGACATCAAGAACAACCCCAGAACCTGTCCTGTTTCCTCATCATATAAAGTTATAAGCATACAAAATTTTATCTTTGACAATAACATAGCTAAGCTGTTATCCATTCACACACTTATAGTTGTTTGGTGACTTGATTCAACTTCCACTCAATATCATGTAGAGGCCAAGCACAGCCAATAGTTTATCATCTCTAGAATAAAAGAGAATAAGCAAAGTATGGCCAAAAAGAAAAAGCACAAATTAACTAGTAATAGAAGAATCAAACTAGTCATGTAATCCTCCAAAAAAATCCAAGTTTAATCCTCATACTTGAATTAGTGCTCCAACTATTCGTATAAATTTAAATAGATGTAAGCTGAGTTGAGTATAATTCCCCTTACCTGGGGAACGGGCTGTTGTATCACTGACTCTACAGCAACAATCATAGAATGCACAAAATCATCACCTCCAGTACCAATAGCTGTAAAGCCTCTTTCAGTTGGGTAAGAATTCACCTTTAAGTATAAAAGTATTTATCAGCTTCTCCTCAAAGTAAAAACAGATGATAGGAACAAGCCCTTACTTGTGAATCATCTAATATGAGTGATTAATCATCTCTACAAATATAACGCATTTGACATTAATCTTTAAATCTTTATCTGAACTTGAGAAATTACAGACAAATAAAAACTGGGTTGCACCTTCTTATCGAGAGCTAGCCACTCATTAGTTGAATCATCATGCACCGTGCCCCCAATAACAACGTTGGTAGTTTGTCCAACTCTCCCTTCTGTCTTGGACACTTCTGTACATGTAGTGAAATAGTTGCTCAGCTCAACATATCCAATTTCTAGTCCTCTATATCATTTAGCAATAAACAACTACAGCTTTCAAACAACTATATAATCTTCATTTTTCATATTGGTATACATCACGTTAGCAAGTTATGTTATATATATATTACATTTGCAATTAACAATTCGATGTAAAAATGAAAACCCAGAGAGAAACTGAACAAAATTATATTTGGTTGGAAATGGTTATAGGACCTGAAATGGCCTTTAGGACAACTTCTTGAGGAGGACGATCATCTTCAGAGGTAGATGGGTTCCCGTTATTGGAGCAATTAAGAAGCTGAGTTCTTCTATAAGTTGGGGATTTACATTTACAGCGACAAGGCAAAATGGATAAAGAAGATTTGGGGTTATAAAACAATGGTGCAGGAAAAGAGGTGGGATTCCTTGGAAGAGATAACCATGGTTCCTTTAAGAATACCGTTCTGAACACGCTCCTGCACGCCATTCTTGATAATCCTTCTCTACAGTCTACACTATTTGATAAGTATTTCAGAGCTGTATGCAGGAGTTTGCGAGCTCACCAGCTTTTGCTTGGGCTGCAACTTCCACCCGAAACCTCCGCCTCTCTTCACAAAATAAATATGGGCCTGTCTATTATTGGCCCCAACTACACAAATATTTATTTGTTTTTGCAAAAAGAGTAGAAATAAAATACACCATAAATGAGAGATAATAGATGAGTGACTTTTTTTTTTTCAACTGTTTCCCAACTTTTTAAGTTTATACCATATGAATTATCAGGCCTCTATTTATAATGTTACATAGAGCCATACAAAAAGGTTAGTCATAAACATAACATTATTTGTGAGAGTTATGAGGAAAGATTATGGAGGTTTGGGAGCTAATATCATTAAAGTGAGGAGTGGAGACTTCATTTCTGGAAAGATGGATATGCACAATTAGTTTCATAACACACCTCTTGATTGTTCATGCCTTGAGTGATAATGTGTCTCATTAAAATTTTACTAGAAAAAATTTCGTTGGAATTTTTTTTAGCGAAGAAAAAAGAGTACACATAAGTTTTAATACGTATTGTTTGTTGTCTCATAAAGACCTTGCTAGAATAATTCAATGGGACAAGACTTGGCTAAGGAAAAAAGTGTGCGTATTTTACTCCCCATTATGAGAACATCACATTATTTCTCAAAGATGACACATTCCAATCTGGTATACATCTTGTCAAAACTCGTATCTAAAAAAGAACTTTGACGAATGTATTGTATTTGGTCTTCTCCAATATATTCTTTATTCAATTAAGCTACGCAATTAAGATCATCTTCATAGAATATTGTAATATTTCTCTTGAAGAAAATCATATATCTTCTAGCGTTGAGTCATAAGTAGTATTGTCTTCATATAATATTGTAACATTCTTCCCATGCCTTTTTTTTTTAAATTGATAACTTTGTGTATTTCTATCAATGATTAAGATCATTCAGTACATTTGTTGTACTTGCACCATATTTACATCAAAAGACTCTTAAGAAATTGGAGTTATTCTAGTCTTCTATAGGGAGCTTAATACATCTAGAATTTCCACAGTTTCTACCGAGTGAGACTGTCTACACCAAAAACTAAAGAGCAAAATACAATTCATCTTCATTTGTTGGATAGAGTTGCTCCTATTTTCAAAACATCTAGAATTCCTCTCTTTCAAGCCACTTAGCATGCATAGACAAGATATAAGAAATTCAAAAGTTATTAAAAGAAAACATTTCAAAGTCTAAGAGTTTTATCAAAGTAAAGTGGAAGTCTACATTTGTCTCATTTGCCATCTAATACATCAAGAGTGACCGGAACGTAACCCTGGCATCACGTACAAAATATGAAAGTAAGAAATGACTTAAATCTCTAAAAGTTCGGTCCTCAAAGTATATGGACTCACCACAACTCGATATCTGTCCAATGACCTCTAGCCACAAAACTGTAAACCCTAAATGTCTGACCCTACATTTGGGTAAATATAGGCAAGAGTAGGCATTAGTACAAACATGTACCAAGTATGATAGCAATACATAAAATATGTGAAATTATGCTAAAATTGACATTTTCATGATATCCGAAGACTAAGTTAAAACATAAGATAAGAAGTTCAAAAACATAATCGTAATCATGATCAATGCAAGTAAAATCATCTTTGAACACATGTGAGATACTTTAAAGGTAACCTTGGTTCATTATTGTGGAAAGTAGCCTCAACCGACATTAAGACCATGTGAGCTATAGTATGGACCCCCGATGTCTCCCACACCGAAAAAGGTTGCCCTACTTGCCAAGGTAAGACCATGGTTTTGAGCTAAAGTGGATCCACTAGCTAATGTCTATCTAGACAATCATCCTATGGGGGCACATAGTTAAGGGATAAGGAGATTGCTACTAGAAACCCGACCTCAACACGGTGGAGCTTCCATCTCAATATCCTCTCGGTGCTAAGTATAAATCCCACGGAGTAGTTATTAATTTTAACTTGTCTTATCTTTATAAGACATGGGTATTCGTCACTTGTCTTATCATAGGATAGCTCCTTAGACGATGCGTGAAAAAACCTTTCACCATCCATGATCTTTTCATAATAGCTTTTAAGGCCCATAGACAATCACTTTATGCTAGAAATGCCCTACTACTTATAGAAATAATCTTAAAGTCGTGGCCTATAATCATTGATGGCATATCTAGTTACCATACTAATCAAGACCTAATTTAGGAAAATAGCCCGAAAAGCATTGAAGGCAAATCTAGATATCATTCATGTCATGCAGTAAAGCTTCATAGAACATATATACAATCTCATGTATAAGCTTTCTTGAGTCATAAACATACTTTCATGAAGATGCATTCTTTTCAATAATTCATAAGTTCCATCATGTTTTCAAAGTCAATGCATCCTCAACTTCATTACATCAATCTCCTCATAATGACATGCATATCTTCATAAATTCATCTTTCATGGTTTATGATAAAAAAAAAACATGGGTTATGCATGAGTTCATGAGAAATCAACTTAAAACATGCAATTTCTTCAATTCATGCATAAAAGTTCATAAATCAATCAAATAAATCAACATTGAAAGGAACCCATGACATGGAAGAAAACCCTAACTTCAATTGGAGATTTCTAACTTGAAAATTGGAGAATTTAGGAACTCCATGGAGAAAAGGGCTCCATGGATGAAAACTATCATACCTTGATGCCAAAAGCTTGGAAATTATGGAGGATTATGAGGCTTGTTCTTGAAACCCTAGCTTTCTTGTTCAACTTTGAGAGAGAGAAATATTTGAGAGGAGGAGCTTGATCTTCTTTAGGAATTTTAAGAGAATGAATTGAGTTTGGGTGATTTGGGGGTTTAAAATCATTATATAGGGTTTGGGTAGAAGAAAAAATGACATAGTATTGAGTTAAAACAATTAGGAAAAGACCCTACAATCCTTGACTTAAAAACTGCCGAATTGGCATCAAGGAGGCCTTAATGGCTCGTCATGCACTACAGGGTCGTGAAGAATTTTTGCCCGACAGGGCTTCACTATTTTGGAGATAACATTTTACTCCCAGCTTGGAATTAGGCAAACTTGGAGGTGTTGGAAAGAGGTCTCAGAGATCTTTAATTTGATAGGTCACGGGTCACCTAATTCATTTTGTGCTAAAAGATATGATCATTTGAAGTTGACCCTCAACTCTAAGTCTGATGAAAACCCTTCACGGACGACATCACGGTCCGTGTGGGGCTTCACAAGCCGTTTTGACGCCCGTGGCCCTTGAACATTTGCTAGGGGAGAAGCCCTACTTACTTGACTCCCTTCACGACTACTTGTACAACCCGTCTCCCTCTTCACGGCCCATCTAAGGGTCCGTGGGAGGGAACTGATTGGGGCAGGTTCTACCTTCTTGTCACGAGCACCATAACAGGTCATGGTCCCCTTCACAGCCCGTCTAGGGCTCCGTGGATGGTCCTAAGGTCCAGTTTTGGATCTTGACAAGTCTGTTACACCCCTTCCTAGACTTTCTCGAATCTGAGGTGTTACAATATCTCCCCCTTGGGAACATTATTCCTTGAATAGAACTCAACTAGCACGAAAAGAGTAGGAGCGAAACTAACAACACAACCATAATGCAATCTCATCAAAATGCACAGAACTATCACGACCCAAGGTAGCCTCTCGGCGTAACATGGCGTACATGACCCCGAGAGACCCCATACAAGCCACTTAGCATTCATCATACAAGAAATAGAATATCAAAGAGATAAAGAGAAACATTTCAAGTCTAAAAGTTTATCACTATAAAATGGAAGTCTAAACATCGTCTCAAAGCCATCTAGCACAATAGAATGAATCTAGGCGTAGCCCGTACATCATGTTCCAAAACTGAAAATAAGGAAAGACTGAAAATACTAAATGTACGGTCCTCGAAGCATGAAGACTCACCAAAGCTCAAATCTCCTCAAAGAACTCTAGCCATGAAACTGGGAACCTGACTGTCAGATCCTACATTTGGGGAAATGTAGGCAAAAGTATGTGTTAGTACAAATATGTACCAAGTATGATAGCCATGCATAAAACATATAAAGTCATGCTAAAAAGGGGCATTTTCATGAACATGCATTTATCAAGCTAAAACATGAATCTTGGATGTTAGAAAACATAAGTTGTAAGACATGATCAATGCAATTGAACATCATCATAAAACATCCATAAGTTACTTTTTGAAGTAACCTTAGTTCATCATAGCTTGCTTGTGGGAAGTAGCCTTAACCGACATATAAGACCATGCGATCTATCAACATGGAATCTGGTGTCTCCCACACCGAAAATGGGTGTCCTACTTGCCAAGGTAAGAACCATGAACTTCTAGCTTATGTGGATCCATTAGCTAATCTCTATCGAGACAATCCTATGTTGGCACATAGTTTATGGGACACAGGTAATCGCCACTTGTCCACTCAGTACTAAGTTTAACTTCCACAGATTAGTTCTTAATCATATTCATCTTAGTTCTGAAAGGAACATGGGTAATCGCCTCTTTTCCTTACATCATATGATATGGGTAATCACCTATTCTCTTTCAATTAGAGAGCATGGGTAATCGCCTCTGGCCTCAATCATTAGGATAGCTCCTTAACATTGGTTCATTTTAGGTGAGAAGACGTTTCAACCCTAAGAACCCTTATTATGTGAGAAAACCTTTCACAATCATGCTTTCTTGTGTATATGAGAAAATCCTTTCAAATACACAACAACAACAACATCATTGATAATTCACTCTCAAAGCATCCTTAAAACATTTACATCAATTTCATAAGAACATGCTTGATTTCATAAACTCTTCTTTTATAATCCAAAACTCACATCATATAGTCATAACTTGAAAAAATATGGGCATTACACGGGTTCATGGGGGATCATCATAAAAACATGTGATTAAATAAATTCATGCACAAAAGATCATAGATCAATCAATTAAATCAATAATTAAGAGAACCCATAACATAAAAGAGAAACCCTAACTCAATTGGGGATTTCTAACATTGAAAATTGGAGAAGTTGGGAACTCCATGGAGGAAAGGGCTCCATGGATGAAAAATATCATACCTTAATCCCAATTTCTTAACTTCAATGGAGGATTAAGAGACTTGACTTGAAACCCTAGGTTGAACTCTTCTTCTTCAAGCTTTCTAGAGAGAGAAATAATTGAGAGGAAGATTTGTTCTTCTTTTGTAAATTTGAGAGAATGATTTCAATTGGGAAATTTTGCGGTTAAAAACACTTATATGGGAGTTTTGGTGAAGGGTAAAATGACAAAGTATTAGGATAAAATAATTAGGAAACGACCCAAAATCCCTTGAGAAAATAACAGCCGAACCAGTCGATAGTGGGGATCTATGGTCCGTGGGTCCACCTACGGACAGTCCTGTCCCTCCGTCGATTGGTTTTAGAAGCCAAAGTTTTTAGACCTCCAACGACGGGACTCACCCAAGGGCCATGGTCCAACCGACGGGATGTGGGTCCCAACCGTGGTCCTCAACTTTTGACCTCAAAATCTCTAAGTTTGGGACTCACCTACGAAACCTATTTACAGCTCGTACATTGAACTACAGTCCATCCTGGTGAACCGTTGAAAAATACAGAAAACTTGACATTTTTGAAAAAAATTAATCGGCGAACCACGGACACCACCTACGGTCCGTGGATGGCACCTTAGGAACTAGCACCTGATTTCTGAAAAACTGAATTTTCCAGTCTTTTTGAATTTGAGGTGTTATATTATCTCCCCCATGGGATCATTCGTCCTCGAATGAGATTCAAGACATCATAAGGAGGGTAGTAACTTAAACCTAACAGCCCAACATGCATGCAATTACATAAATGCACATATCTGAGGAGGAAACATCAACTCCAAGCTAAAGCATGTTCAAAACATTATATCATGAAGTCTATATGCAACTCATACTCAAATGCACATAAACATGCAGAAATCATTCAAATTGTCACATTTTCTCAAAACTTGAACTTTTTCATGAACATGCCTAAATGAGGAAATCATGGGAATATCTAAGACATGTGACACCAAAGGAGTAAACCATGAGGAACTCAATACCTCAAGCTAGAATAGGGGTAGAAGGAAAGAAATGAGGATAACGGGACATCATATCAACCTCGACCTCCCAAGTAGCACCCTCAACTAACTGATTCCTCCACAACACTTTCACAGAAGCAACTTCTTTATTTCTCAACTTCTGGACTTGCCGGTCTAAGATCTCAACCGGTGCTTCCTCATATGAAAGATTCTCCTTAACTCTCAAATCTTCTAAGGGAACTATAGATGTCAGATCACCAACGCATTTATTCAACATGGAGACATGGAAAACTAGACGCACTGATGTCAATTCATTAGGCAATTCAAGTTCATAAGCAACCTTACTAATACGCCTCAAAATTTGATATGGGACTACATATTGGGGACTAAGCTTCCTTTTCTTACCAAATCTCATTACACCCTTTATGGGTGAATTTTTCAAGTAAACCCAATCATTCATATCAAACTCAAGATCTTTTCTTCTAACATCGGCATACGACTTTTGCCGACTTTGAGCCGTTTTCAACCTTTCTCTAATAAGTTGAAGTTTTTCCATAGACTCATGTACCAACTTAGGGCCTATCAAAGAGATTCCGCCCACTTCAAACCACCCTATAAGAGATCTACATCTCCTACTATAAAGTGCCTCAAATGGAGCCATATCGATACTTGAGTGATAGCTATTGTAGTAGGCAACCTCAATCAAAGGCAAGTGATCATCCCAATTACCCTTGACGTCAATTACACATGCTCTCAACATATCTTCCAAAGTTTGGATAGTACGCTCTGCTTGCCCATCAGTTTTTGGATGAAAGGTCGTACTAAGATCAACACGAGTACCAAGACCCTTTTGGAAAGATTTCCAAAACTGAGAAGTGAACTGGGTACCACGATCAGAGATAATGGATAAAAGCACTCTATGCAACTTTACCATTTCGCTCAAGTACAACTTAGCATAGTCCTCCGCTAAGGAACCTTGATGAGGATTAAATGAGTCGATTTTGTCATTCGATCTACTATAACCCAAATCGAGTCATGTTGCCACCGGGTGCGAGGCAAACCAACAATAAAGTCCATATTCAAATCTTCTCACTTCCAAGTAGGAATGCTAATATCTTGGGATAAAAATCCCGGTTTCTGATGCTCAACTTTCACTTGTTGACAATTGGGACACTTAGCCACAAATTCCGCAATATCTTTCTTCATCCCATTCCACCAATAGATCTCCCGCAAGGCATGGTACATTTTGGTGGCTATCGGGTAATTGGAATATCAAGAACTATGGGCTTCTGCTAAGAGCTTTTCTCTCAAGTCATCGATACTAGGAACACACAAACGACTTTGATATCGAAGCACCCCATCTCACCCTTGGGAGAGCCTCAACGGACTTTTTAAGCACTGCTTCCTTTAATTCAACCAAAGTTGGATCAAAACCTTGCTTGGCTTTCAAATTCGTTACAAAAGACGATTCCCATCCATTATGAACCATAACCCCACATTTGGTAGAGTCTACTAACTGAACACCCAATCGAGCCAATCTATGAATAACTCGAACCAACTCCTTTTTATTATCTTCTATGTGGGAAACACTACCCATAGATAACCGACTAAGAGCATCCGCCACCACATTTGCCTTATTGGGGTGATAGAGAACACTCACATCATAATCTTTCAATAACTCGAGCTACCTTCTTTGGCGAATATTTAGATCCTTCTGATTAAACACATATTTCAAACTCTTGTGGTCGGTAAAAAAGTCGACATGAACACCATACAAATAATGTCTCCAAATCTTAAGAGCAAACACAACTTCCGCTAGTTCGAAGTCTGATAATGCTCAACTACACTTCATCCAATTCTAAGTGTAGGTGGTCGCAATCAAGTATAAACCCAACAAAGAATTGGGGGTCTATTCCACATGGAGTGATACGAAATGGAGTTCAATTATGAAGTAAAAAGTGTGCTCTAGTCGTTTGAGAAGTATACATTAACGAAAATGTTAAAGTAAATTGAAGGGGTTGAAAACTAGTGTCAAATGAGGGGTTTAGACTAACAATTAACAACTACAAAAATAGAGGAGTAATCGAGGAGAGAGGATTCTTGGGGATGTGATCGATTAGATGCTAATTTCGCTATATGGGTGATTAGAAATTACTAACAGATGTTGAATCTTAGTGTGTAGTATAGGCTTTAAATGTGATAGTCATCTCTCGATCAACTAGCACGATTCAGGCGAGTTCTCTCGAACCTCGACAAGCTTAACAATATAAACAACCCAAAAGCTCAATTAATCTACTCTCTCGAGCTAGATTGGTAGGATCGAGTCAGATTTCCTCTCTCGAGCTAAATCAACGATAACCCAATCACTATAGTCATCAATCTATAGTCTTAATTCTAGAACCTCTTTCTCAAGCAAGCCTAGAATACTAAGTTAGAATTGCATTTGCAACTACAATTCATGGATTAAAACACAATTATCAATCAAACCCACTTCAAATCAACATTGAAATTAGTAAATACTAACACCCATAAGCTAATTAAGTAATTAATCACATGATCACACCCCTAAGAATGGGGGTTTTATCCACACATTATAAAAAGCAAGAAAATATTACCAACTAGCACTACCACAAAATGTAGAATTGGCAACAACTTTTTACCAACAACTAAAAAATTGTTGCTAATTTCAATTAATGGCAACAACTTGATTCAATTGTTGGTATAGAATAAAATTTCCGCCACAACTTATTTCTTGTTAGCAAAAATTATTTTCTCGTTGACATTAATAATGAGTAATATAATATATATAAAATATAAAATGAAATGGCAACAATATATTTTCATCGTTGCAAAAAGTATCATATTTTTGGTAGAATTCATTTTTGTTCTCAACAAACTAATTAATTTGTGGCCTAAAGATAAGTACGCAGTAACTTTTTTTCCATTTTAGTACGAAAAATAAAGGCGCTAAAATATCCCTCTTTTTTCTAGCAGTTTGCCCTCTTTTTGTTTCAATCTAGCTCTAGGGTTTCTCATTTTTTTTCTTTTCAACTGCTGAACTGATTTCATCTCCGATAAGACTATTACGAAGAATTAAGAAAATAATTCATGTAATTATTTTCTTAATTACAAAGAATTAAGGCTGGTAAAGATTGGGACTGATCTGTTCCCACTAATTCATGTCATCATCTTCTCTGCACTATCCGTGCCTTTTCTAGTCTACTTTGAATCCCTTCTACTTCTGCCAGCATTTCGTTCATTTGTCTTCTTCAAATTGACGGGCTCACAAGGTAAGGATTTCATTTGGAATGGAAGGATTCATGTATTGCTGGTCATATGAGTCGATTTTCTATCATGTACGTAAATGCATATGTTTTCTTGTTGATGAACCTTTAGGATAAAATTGTTGAAAATACATCTTGGAGAGCTGTATCTTTATTATTGAAAGGCGTCGATGGTGGATCTAGAACAGAACTCAGGGATGTGCTTTATAACATCGACAACCATATTCCCCTGTTTGGGATTCTTGGGTTCACTATGCAGTGGCACTTCTAAGGTCATTTATTTTCGCCTCTCACTTTCTCTTTAGTCGATTATGCCTAATCTTATTCTGAGTTGTCCTTTTCATTGCTCAAAACTGAAAATTGCTAGCTTTGATATCTAGTTTTCTATTATCAATGTGTTTTCCTTTGAGGCTTTGCTGGGTTAAAGTCATGAATGCAATTTATATTGTTCACGTTTGAACTTTATCTACATTCTTACTTACATGCCTAAAAAGAATAAATCTCTTTTATATTGAATTGTAAGATGAGGACTATTAAGAGTCATTTTATTGGAGGTATTAGACAGTCTTATGATTATTTACCCCACCATTCATAGCTTTGAGATGGGATAAGTTATCCAAATACATGGTAAAATAACTTATCTAGGATAATTAATTTCGGAATAACTTATTTCCAATCAAACGATTAAGGCATTATAATTTTGAGCATTGTAGTTTAGGTAGTTCTTTCAGAAAAAGCAAGGAATACTTTTCTCTATTTTTCTATTACTCTTCTAGTAAGCTGTTGGTACTATACTCATGGGAGATATTGGTCATTAAAATATATTTCAACTCGTATAAGATTTGGTTCAGAGTAGCACACCTAGTTGGGTAGATTTGATCAGGTTTAACTTGTACTGTCTATCTTGAATTATATTTGCTCAATTGCATTATCTGATTTCTAAAAGGTGTCTTATACTTGTTCAAATAAAGAATTGTTATAACTTATATCTGTAATTCTCAGATAAAAGCTAAGGTTAGAGATAATATCTTAAGTCAAATGTATATAAATCTATTTGTGTGTTGAAGTAGTTAATCAATTCTAATAAATTTTAGATGTTGTATTTCAAGAGACTCATTTTTTATGATTCTCATCATTCGAATGTTCTCTTACATAAATTGTACTACAATCCCATTTCTCTTAAAAAATATATCTAACAAAGATTTTCTTGGCTTTTCACAACTAGCATATTTTAGACTTTAATAAGTATAATTTAAAAGCCAAGTTTGAACCAAGAATGGTGGAACTTAAGTTCCTTCGAACCTAGTCATTACGAATTACTTGTATCGAGTAAGTTTTAGCTTCTAGTGCTTTGATAGGATTCTTGTGGCATGACAAATAACAGGAGGCAATCAATGCATGCTACTAATAATGTATACTAATAGTCATCAAATCTAAAAATTTCTTTTGAAAAAAATTCATTATTTCGATAAACAAGAAGGTCAGTATTCTTTTGAAAGTGTATCTTTAAGAAGTGCATTGTGGTTTTGGAGTTATTTAGTGATTTCTTTTATGATTAACTTGACAATTTTTTGTATTGTGAATATGGGTTGTATAGGACATAAGAGTGAAATTCAAAAAGGTTATTAGATAAAGAGTCTTCTCTGTTCATCAGGCAGTCTCCTAACCCATTTGCATTTGTGTTCTTGCTCCTCACTCCTCTCCAGTCCACCGACATTGTTGATCATTGTATTCTATTAACTGGTTGAATGACGAGTCTTCAACGGTGAGATTTATGAGTTTCATGTTTTATCTTGATTGTATAAGCATCACCATAGTGAGCCTTGTACAACATTGTGTAAATGTTGCTATGTTTAAATTATAAGCATCTCTTTCTGAGGGAGCATTAGCCTCTTCTATGAATTTTCGAAGGGCATCGCATTAATATGATGCATTCAATGTTTCCTTTTGTTTTGGATCTGTTTATTCTACCTCAATCTGCTTCTTTATATGTCTTTTTGTGCTCTCATTGTTTGAAGCGTTGGCGTAATGATTTTAGTTAACATTTAATTCATCTTCACATATTTTTTTCTTCATCTTCGTACCTAATACATTTTTTAAAGCAATATTTTTGTGGATGTTGTCTATAGTTCTGCGCCTAAATTGGTTGGTTTGCTGTCTGAGCTTGGTGAAGCCTTTAGTACCTTGGTAACAAAGTTAATCCCCTGCTACAAGATATGCGCATTGTGAAATTCCACTAACTACAGGTCAGTCGCAATTATGCTATTCAAACCTTAGGTTGTTCTGGAAGATACTTGTCTAAGTGCTTCTTGCCAAATGTCAAATTGTATTTACATTGTGAACTCACATGTACATTTTAGACTTGCTTGATGTGGTTCCCTTCAAATGGTTTTGGGGTTCTTTGGTGACAATCTTTATAGTTAGTTACGCAAGCTTTGTTAATGATACAAAGATGCTCAGCTGAAAGGATAAAATCGTGAAAGTTTAGAAATAATTGATTGGAGTAGTGTAACTGACAAGTATAGTTAAAACAGTGAGAATTGACTCCGATGAAATTGGTTGTTGCTCTCCTAGTTAGAAACTGAATGCAGTTTTTGATATGATAGTTTGATCTTGGAATGGGATTGCACCTGTCAACATATTACTTCCATTTTTCTCTATTAATATTAATGGATTGTTCTATATGTACATACTAAAAGGTAATAATTAGTTAGATTTATTTCTTGTTTTGTTCTTTTGCAATTAAATCTTAGTTGGTCCCTCCTATTTTATGCTTTATGATTATCCAGATTACATAATATGCTAAGAGCCACTCTTGCATCCGATCTATGTCTAGATAACACTTAAAGCTAATAATCAATATTTCTAGTCACTCTAATTTTCATGATGGTTAATTCTTGTATTGATGAGCTTGTTGTGATGATAAAAAAACTCTAGTTTAAGAAAACTAATGAAATAAATGCTTCAACAGGTAAATCGTGTCTTTAAGAGATCTTTTTATGCAATTGTATATGTTGAAAATATTCTAGTGTCTGCTATGATAGTATATAGTCTATCATGAATGCTATAAATCAACATCTTTGCATAATTATGGTCATTGATCAATGTATGTCTATAGAAAGTTTCAAGAGAAGTGAAATTAGATCAAATAGGTGTCTTGGAAATCTAGTAGCTTCGCAGTTAATTGCATTCTTGGAGTTGATATTTGGTTCCTTTTTCACCTTGTGTAACTAGTTTATGTTTTAAAATAGAAGTCTAATGAGTCCAATTGAATTTTGTTAAAAAATTGATATGGCCACTTGATAAAGCACTTTAGTATTATTTATCTATTTGCCACTTGATAAAGCACTTTAGTATTA
>JAJOOB010012413.1:0-35515 GCA_029582485.1 Solanum tarapatanum
TCTTGAGTTGACGATTATGGAGTTGGTGATCCAGACATCACTGATAGAGACATCCATGGGTGGGTCCAGTAGAGCTAATCCTTCTGAGATGACTTCGAGCACTGATGCCCAAGTCCCGAGCACTACATCGGGCACTGATTCCCCAAAAGATGGAGCCACTGTTTTGACAGGATCCCTCTTTACCTCCCTCTCTGTCTTACTTTTTGACTTTTGGATATTATTTTGCTTGCATTTGAGGACAAATGATTTTATTCGTGGTGGAGGTAAGGCCCACCTTTTGTGACCTTTTTTTATTATGTTTTTTTTATATATTGGGTTTTTGAGCAATGATTGTGCTATGCACTGATTTTTTGGATGATTGAGCTTGTAGCTAAACTTTGTTTTTAATTGTAAATGATTTTTGACCTTTCCAAAAAATTGTGTGCCACCTCTTGTTTGTGTTTGAATGTGGTTGTTCTCTTCCAAATTTGAGTATCAGTCTTGATCAATATTGATGACTTGAATAATGCTCATAATCGAACAAAAAAGGATGTGCGGCTACGATAAGGCCAAATGAAGGTGCATCGACAATATGTGAACTTTTTGCATCTAATTGTGACTAGCCAAGTATCGAATTGAGTCCCCTGTGATGAACATTGCACACTAGCGAAAGTGTGGAGTCGTGTTTGATATTAGTGTCAATGCCTTGTGTGTGAAGAGCTTACCGTGAAACATGTGTGATGACACTTAGAATTTGCCCCATTGGTCCGGTTGATTAAGTGATGCAATCTCTTGATATGATTGATACTTATCGTGACCAACGACACTAACTACGGTTCGAGTGTCTACGATCGTCGATAATATAGTAACCCAACCAAGGGTTGGGGTCGTGTCCCAAGGTAGTGGTTTGGAAAATATGTAGAAAATTAGAATTTCATTCTAATTAGTCGTAGCTAAAGAGATTTACAAATAAAAACATTGTACATTAAGGGGGCGACACGAAAGTGTCAAATATCGATGGCATTTTTGTCACAAGTACAGTAAAAACGGTAAAAAAAAGTAAAGGGAATCAAGTATGGGGAGAAGTTATTAGGGTGTGACCGCAATACAAATTGATTTAAATCGTTGGGTACAAGCTTTTGATAGGAAATTTGCAAGATAATAGTGACTAGGCTAAGCTTTAGATGGAAATAAGTTCTCTCTCGAGCAACTTACCCTGTTTCAAATGAGTTCCTCTCAGACATCCATTCGCCGCATGAAGGCAAGCCTACTCCTTACCCCACTCACTCTCTCGAGCTGAGTATTAGGATATGGGAGTAGCGCTCACCGTCTCTAGCTGAACCTCATGTCGACCCACTCCTTAGGACATCAGTCTAGAGGTCTTGGTTTCGCGATCTTTCTCTTGAGCAAGTCAAAAACACATGGGTGGTTTTGTATTCGCAACTACAAACCCATTATATTAAACCACAAGTAATAGGTGAAATCACCATTAAAATACATCTAACATATCAGCAAACAAGACCCAACAATAATATTAACACATATTCGCTAAATCACACCCAAGAATGGGGGGCTTTTAGCCACACATCAAGAAATAAGAAATTACACCTAAAATGATATTAAAATCAAACGGGTATAAGAAATTAAACCTTGATTTAAGCAAATAAAGAAAATTGGAGAAGACCCACTTCCAACTTGGGGAAGATGAACTCCTTCTTTCTTAAAGTCTTTCCAAAAACCTCTCTAAACATGAGAGAAAAATACCAGAAAAATAGTACTCTAAGGTAAAAACTATGATAATGCTCGGACCCTTAAAAATAATAACTAAGTATAGTATTTATAGTTTTTTCAGATTTGGTGCTGCGGCGGATCATTCGGCGAGGTTAGTGGGAATCGCCGATCGACTCAGTGATTCGCCCATCGTTTGATTCATCGCCTTTTGTGCTTGTGTTAAGCATCTTCATGTCCTGAACCATTGGGTTGAATAACACTGCTTCGCGGAACTATTCGGTGTAGCGCCGACTGCTCCTTTATCTGCCGAGTTGATTCTCTTCCTTCAGGGCTCAATGTGCTGGAACAAAAGGGGAAGTGTTTCCCTTCGGCGACTCTCCAAGTGTGCTTGGCGAAGCTCATGCTTCAGTTTCTTCGTTCATTTTAGCCTTTTTGTTCCTTTTTGCGCATCAGTGTCAATGCTTTCACTCAAACTTCAAATACTTGAAACTTAAGAGTTATGATCAGACATTTAGATAAAATAAGCATTTGAGGACACTATTTCTATCAAAATAAATCCCTAAATGAGTCCAATTTGTGGACTCATCGACACCCCCAACTTAAACTTTTGTTTGTCCTCAAGTAAAACTTAAGTTCAGCATTCAAATAGGATGTCTAAAATAGTGCTACACAAGACTCAATCATAAAAATACACAACAAAATTCAAACTACTCATGCAACGATTAATTCTGTACTTAAAGATTCAAGTTGTGACACACCATTACCAAAGATTCTCATGCTTACAAGACTTGCTACTAATGCTAGTTAAAACTCAACAACAATATTTGAATGCCCTCACACAAAGAATGATTCCACATTTGCACACAGTGGTTAATCAATTCAAGATCAGTAATAAGATGCAACACTCACACTCAAAAAGAGGAACACAATGCATGTTTTCACCCATAGGTTTTCCCTTATTTTCCAATCAACTTCGGTTCGGCCTACTCAAGATAAAAAAGGCCTTTTTAAGGCTTGTAATGGGGCTGAGTGCAAAGGTATGGTCATTTAGGCTTAGTGACTAAAGATCCTCATGAGTTGTGGTGCTCACAACACTTCCTTTTCTTCACCTTCTTTTATCAATTGTTCTTCTAGTGCTTCTAAGTCATCCTGTTATTCACTTATATGGATTGCTTGGGAACCTTATTTCTTTTGGACTTTTATTCCACAACTTTCTTTTTCATTCTTTTCCTTTTCTTTTTTTATATGAAGGGTTTCTATTTTTCGCAACACCATGAGTCAGAGGAGACTTTTCTTGCACTTCTTGACTTCTCCTTTTCCTTTTCACCACACCCCCAACTTAAGCTTTTGTCTTAAGTTGGCTATTCACTAACTCACAAGTCATGAGGGTTATAGGTGGTGGTTGAATAAAGTCTAGGGTTTATCAAGTTTTCTTCCAAAAAAAAAAGGGTAAGGCTCAAGGGGTGTTAAAAACAGATTCACACGCTCATGGGTAGGCCACAAAAGAGGTATATGTCAAATTGGCTCACACTCTCTAAAGTTGACTAAGATCATTTCAAGAGCACACCTTACTAAATCAATCAAACTAACCAGACAAATTTTAGGTTTATTCATGCATGGTTCAAAGTAAGCTTATCACACAAGGCATCGATACTAAAGCCAAGCAAGACTACACACTTACGCTAATGTGCAACGGTCATCACAAGAGAATCAATTTAATACATGGCTAATCACAACGATATGCAAAAAGTTCACATATTGTCAATGCATCTTCATTTGTCCTCATTGTATCCGCACATTAATGTTTGTTCGATTCAGAGCACCATTCAAGTCATCTATATTGATCGAAATCGAGAATTAAATTTTTGAGAGTACAACCACTTTCAACACAAGAGGTGGCTAAAATATTCGGAAGGGTCAAATATTTTTGCAAATGAAACACATAAAGGAGCCACAAGCTCAAACATGCACGAAAAATAGATAAAACAATTTGAAACAGACAACTCAAATACACACAAAACACAAGCATCAACGCAAAAAGTGTGGGCCTCACCCCACCACAAATAAAAGTATTTGTCCTCAAATAAATAACAATAATCAAGGGGTCAAATTAAATAAAGACCGAGATAGGGCTAGAGAATCATCCTCGTTAAGCAATTGTTTCGAGTTGGAGTCCTTCAACAGATGTAGCATTAAGTCGAAGACGAGGTGGATACGTTAGGCAAACTGCTTAGTGATTCAGCATGCTCTTGTACGGCTTTTCTCAGTAACCCAACGTGCCTATCTTCAACCCAAGTTCTCGAATTATTCATCCGCCACCCTTTTCTGTGTTGGACTGCAACTTGTCCAGTTCGTTCCCATTCGGTGACATCATTTCTACTTCTGAGTCGTTCGGCGCATCGCCAAACAAATTTGTACTTTGCCAAGCTTCACAGAACTTCTCAGCAAATCTGGATGTTCAAACAGCGGGAATCATCGTGGTCGCCGATTTGTTGGGCGAATTGCCGAAACATTCCTGAGCTCCCCGAGTTTTACAGACTCTAAGTTTTGAAGATATCTTGAGTCAAACGGCGGAATAGAATTGATCGCCGGTACCTTCGGCGTCTGGCCAACTGGAACTGTTGCTAGCCATTCTGCACATTTTTAGCACCTTCCACACTTTAATCTGTGAAACTAACTTACTGTTATTTCGTTAATATGCAAACAAAAGATAATGTGGGGTTTTGGGTTGCCTCCCAAACAACGCCTTAGTTAACGTCGTGGCACGACACAAGTCAACAATTATTCTTTATCCTCGGAGTTACCTATGGTGTAATTAGGTGAGTTCTCGGCGAATGGTGGGTATTGACCTGTCATCAAGTGGCCTATCTGAGCATCTTCCAGCTAAATCGTCATGTAGTTTGCGGTGGTTGTTTCATTAAGCATTTTGATGTTGTCTGCCATGTCATTCAACTTGTTGTTCTGTTCTTTGAGTTTTTGTTGAATGATTGAAAAGGCATCATCACTTTGTTGAATTATTCTTCATCCAACTTCTTTTCCCTCTCCCTGTCTTGCTCTTCCAATCCCATCACTACAAGAAAAAGGCTTAATTAAGACCAACATTTAAGGACTAGTCTATATTCTTGTCTCTAAAAATATATCTATTCGGATGAGATTATATTTCGGTCCTTATTGATATATGTTATTGTGAAGACATTAAATCTGGTTCCTAAAATTTTACTAATTAGTCCTAAAATGTAATTGGAGGCATTAAGGGCGCTTGAGCGGGAAATTTTCCGCCATACCAAAACTTTCCTTTACACAAAAAAATTTAGGCGCTAAAAAATTATTTCAGAAAGTAAAAAGAAAAAAACTATCTACTAATTAATTTCTCAAAATAGAAGCTTGTCCTAAAAAGTTCCCTAATCGATATTTAGATCACTAGCTACTACAACTAGATCATGAATGTGTTTTGCCTAATCTCAACGATGCTCTGCCCTTGAATGGATAGATGTGTCTTGTTTTCTTGTATTGTTGTTGTCTGCCCTAATCTCGACGAAATTCTTCCAGTAAATTGATAAAAGTGTCGTCTTCTTCCTTGTGTTGTTGCTGCTCTAGTCAAACTAGAATTCATCACAGCCTTGCACGAGACAAAATTTTAGGTGGGTTCATTCTTCTGATCGAGTTGTTGCTGCTCTGCTCGAAATAGAATCCAACACAAGTTGCTTGAGACAAAATTTCAGGTGGGTCATCTTCTGATCAAGTTGTTGTGTTTCTTTAATAAGTTATATTAATGAAATTTTTTTCTTGTGTATTCAAGTTACTTCTCTTCTTCATCTTTTTTTTAACATTAATTAGGTTAATGATTTCATCTGCAAAAAATATTGTGTGTTGCCCTAATCTCAACGATGCTCTGCCCATGAATGGATAGATCTGTCCTATTCCTTCTGTTATAGTGTTCTGCCCTAATCTCAATGACATTATTCCAGTAAATTGATAAAGGTGTCTTCTTGTTCCTCGTGTTGTTGCAACTCTGGTCGAAATAGAATCCATCACAGCTTTTCTCGAGAAAAAATTTCAGGTGGGTTCATTCTTCTGATCGAGTTATTGCTGCTCTACTCGAAATAGAATCCAACACAGTTTTTTTGAGAAAAAAATTCAGGTGTGTTCACCTTCTGATCGTATTATTGTGTTTCTTTCATAACTTGATATGTGAACATTTGAGCTTGTAACTTGATGTTCTCTGCTTGGAAAGTTCAATCTGGATATTATGTACACTCCAAACCTCTTTATTAGTTTACTGTTGTTACTGCTGAAAAAGTGCTTGTCTCAAAAACCATTCAGGGACTAGTTTCTCAAACTCGTCCTTATTTACTACTTGCGACGACAATTTCAGGGACGAGTGACGACCAGATTTTTGTAGTCTCAGTTGCGCATTTGGGACCAGATTTGTACTTTCAGGGACTAGATTTCCCTTCCTAAGAGACTGCTTTTCTTGTAGAGCATCACCCGGTTGGATAGAACATCTACTTGAGCCACCAGTTTATCCCATTCATATTTCTTTTGGGCTTCTTTGTTGGTTTCGACCATCTTGTCAAGTAGTGTTGCAATGACTTTGTAGGGTTGGTTTAGCATTCTGCTGTCAGAAAGGTGCTCAGCTATGCTTCTATTTTTGGGTTCGATTCCCCGATAGAAGCAATCTAGCAGTGTCTTATCAGTCATTCCATAAGATGGGCATGTCGGAAAAGTTGCTTTGAACCTCAACCACAATTTCAGAATTGTGTCCTCCCCTGCCTGTTTGAAAGTCGGTAGATTATCCTTGAGGTTCAATAGATTCAGGAGAGGATGATATGTGTGATATTCATAGTGCTCATCAATTTTTGTTTCCCTGCTTTGATTCTCATAAAAGTAAAACAAAACTACAACTAAAGTTAGTAAAACTAAAACTAAGAAAAACAAGAACTCTGATTAACTACTTCTTTACGTAACACCACTCTCTGGCAGTGGTGCCATTTTGATGCTTATCGTGACCAATGACATTAGCTACGGTTCGAATGTCTATGATAGTCGATAATATAGTAACACAATGGAGGGTTGGCGTCGTGTCCCGAGGGAGTGGTTTTGAGAATATGTAGTTAATTAGAATTTCCTTCTAATTAGTCGTAGCTAAAGAGATTTACGAATAAAAATATTGTAAATTAAGGGGGCCACATGAAAGTGTTAAATATCGATGGGGGGTTTTGTCATAAGTATAGTAAAAACGGTAAAAAAAAGTAAAGGGAATCAAGTATGGGGAGAAGTTATTAGGGTATGACGGCAATACAAATTGATTTAAATCGTTGGGTATAAGCTTTCGATAGGAAATTAGCATGATAATAGTGACTAGGCTAAGCTTTAGATGGAAATAAGTTCTCTCTTGAGCAACTTACCCCATTTCAAATGGGTTCTTCTCAGCCACCCATTTTCCGCATGAAGGTCAGCCTACGTCTTACCTCACTCACTCTCTCTCACTGAATGTTAGGATATGGGACTAGGGCTCACCCTCTTGGGCAGAACCTTATGTCGACCCACTCCTTAGGACATCAGTCTAGCGGTCTTGGTTTCCCGACCTCTTTCTCTCGAGCAAGCCAAAAACACATGGGTGCTTTTTGTATTTCCAACTACAAACCCATTAAATTAAACCACAACCACTAGGTGAAATCACCTTTAAAATATATCAAACCTATCAGCAAACAAGACCCAACAATAATATCAACACATATTTGCTAAATCACACCCCAGAATGGGTGTTTTAGCCAAAGATCAAGACATAAGAAATTACAACTAAAATGATATTAAAATCAAATGGGTTTAAGAAATTAAACTTTGATTTAAGCAAAGGAAGAAGAATGGAGAAGACCAACCAACTTGGGGAAAATGAACTCCTTCTTTCTTTAAGTCTTTCCAAAAACCCTCTTCAAACTTGAGATAAAAATACCATAAAAATAGTATTCTAAGGTAAAAACTATAATAATGTTCGGACCCTTAAAAATAATAACTAAGGCTAGTATTTATAATTTTCAGAATTACTGCTGCGGCGGATCATTCGACGAGGTTAGTGGGAATCGCCGATCGACTCAATGATTCGCCCATCATTTGATTCATCACCTTCAGTGCTTGCCGTCAGCCTCTTCATGTCCTAGACCATTGGGAGGTATAGCACTGCTTCACTGAACTATTCGGCGTAGCGCTGGCTGCTCCTTTTTCCGCCCAGTTGATCCTCTTCGTTCATGGCTCAATGTGCTGGAACAAAAGGCGAAGTGTGTCCCTTTGGCGACTCGCCAAGTGTGCTTGGCGAATCGCAGGTTTCATTTTCTTCATTCTTTTCAGCCTTTTTGTTTCTTTTTGCGCGTAAGTGTCCATGCTTTCACTCAAACTTCAAATACCTGAAACTTAAGAGTTTTCATCAGATATTGAGATAAAATAAGCATTTGAGGGCACTATTTCTGTCAAAATAAAGCCCTAAATGAGTCCAATTTGTGGACTCATCATTGATCTAAGGTAACTTTAAAGAGTGTGAAAGAATCTGACATTACACAACTTTTTGTGGCCTATCTTGTAAGTGTGTGAACTCCGATTGAACACCCTTTGAGCCTTACCATTTTCTTGGAAGAAACTTAATGAAATTGTGACCTTTTCATAGCCATTACCCATGATCCTCATGATTTCTGGTTTGTTTGAATAGTCAACTTATGCCAAAAGCCTAAGTTGGGGGTGTGGTTAAAAGAGAAGTTACATCAAGAAATGCAAAGAAGTCCCCTTGACCCATGATGTTGAGAAAGATGGAACCCCTCCATACAAACAAAATGAGAGAGAAAAAGAAGAAAAGAATGAAAAAAAAAATGAAAAAGTTGTGGAATAATGTTGTGAAAGTATAAAGAAAAGGGGTGTCCAACAGTCCATGGAAGATGAATTATGGGGTGACTTTTGAGAATAAATTAGAATGATGAAGGAAAGGTAAGAAAGTGTTGTTCATAGAACAGTTCATGAGGATTACAACCATTAAGCCTAAATGATCATACCTTTGCACTAAGCCCCATTACAGGCCTTGAAAAGACCATTTTTTTTTATCTTGAGTGAGTTGAAACAATTGTTGATTGGAAAATAAGGGCAAACCTATGGGTGAAGTCATGCATTGTGTTCATATTTGTGAGTGTGAGTGTGAGTGTTCCATTTGATTCCAGAGATTTAAATATTTGAACCATTGTGTCTAATTATGGAATTATTCGTTGTGTGAGGGAATTTGAGTACCTTTGTTGAGATTGAACTTACATTTGAAGCAAGTATTGTGAACATGAGAGTCTTTGATAATGGTGAGTCACAACTTGAATCTTTGAGTGCACAATTGATCCTTGCATGAGTAAGTTGAGTTTTTTGTGTGCAATCGTGGTTGTGTCTTGTGTAGCACTGTTTGAGAAATCCTCTTTGAACTGCTGAACTTGAGTTTTACTTGAGGACAAACAAAAGTGTAAGTTGGGGGTGTTGATGAGTCCACGATTTGGACTCATTTAGGGATTTATTTTAATAGATTTAGTGCCCTCAAATGCATATTTTGTGCCAATAACTAATGTAAATCCTTCATTTTCAGGTATTTGGATTGAGGAACAAAGCATGGACACTACTGGGTAGAAAGGGACAAGGCAGCTGAAAGAACGAAAAAGAAGGTCTGACGATCACCTAAACCAATAGGCGAGTCACCGAATGATCACGATCTCGCCTAAAGTTCCACTGTGCCATGACCTGAAGGAGAAAATAAAGTCGGCGATAGAAAAAGAGAGGTCGGCGAGTCGCCGAACGGTTCCGCGATGCACTGCTATATCGCCCAAAGTTACAGAACTTGAAGTTGTTGAAGGTCGAAGCAAAAAAGGCGATGGAATTGTCCAAAGGGCGGATCGCCGAGTGGATCGGCGATCCCAACTTATTGCATTGAATGGTCCTTCGCAACACATTTTTGGCGACTATAAATACATTTTTATATTCTTAGTTTAGTATCTAGTTTTCATTATAGAATCATAATTATCAGTTTTGAAGTTTTGAACTTAGAACTGAGAGTATTGAGACATTATTTTTTCTTAGCTTTGAAGATTTCCATTTTTGAGATATTGGAATTGGGTCTTTGAGATTCTTCAACCTTGACCTTTGTAAAGTCAAAATTAATCTTACACAGTTGATGAAACACAATTTGGTAACGATTTCTATCTTTTTATGATGTCTAGCTAAAACTCCAATTCTTGGGATGTGATTATGGATTGATTTAGTTGTTGGGTATTGTTAATTGATAGTTTAAATGTTGTTTAAAAGTGACTCATTCAGTAATTGTGGCTTAATCTAAAGGGTTGTATTTACAAATGCAACTCTACCTTCGTGTTTTTGTCTTGCTCGAGAGAGAGGTTTTATAACCAAGATTACTGAATTGATTGTCTGTGGGTATTGATTGGGTTTTCATGGGTTCAGCTCGAGAGAGTGAATCCTAAACCCTTTTCCACACATTTAGCTCGAGAGAGTGAATGGACTAAATCGTTGGTTGTTCTTCATTGTTGCTTATTGGTGTTCGCGAGAAACCAATTTGATTCGAAGTAAATTGTTAGAGAGAAATTTTACCTCCACTAAAGTCAAGCTTATTCACTGATTTACGACTATTTACTACCAGGTGCAATTACCTGTTTGTCTACCTTAGCCATAATCCAATCACATCCCAAGAACTCGTCTCTATACTTGTTATTTTAGTGTTATTTGTTGTTGTAGTTGATAATTACAATCAAAACCCTCTGATATTTTACACCTGTGTCACACCAAACTTGAACCATGCTTTTATTCGTAAACGTTTTTACCTATGATTGACTTGAGAATATTTCATGCTTTTCTATTGATTCTCAATTATGTACCACTCCTCGTGGGATTCGACCCCAACACACTTAGTTGGGTTATATTACTGACTAACGATCGTTGGCACTTAGTATTGGATGAAGTGTCCTGATACGTGAAATCAGGGATCGACCCCAACTCTTAGTTGGGCGTATACTCGTTAGAGACCGCCTAAACTTAAAATGGGATGCAGTGTAGTTGAGCGTAATAAAAAATGGCACCACTGCTGGGAAGTAGTGTTTAGAATTCTTTTATTGAAGTTTAGTCGTAAACTAATTTTGTTGTAGTTGAATCAAATTATTTTTGTTCTATGTTGGCTGCTCTTAAACAGGTGAAGAGATGAGTGTTAGCGGGGTCAATGCTAGCCATTTTGGGAACGATGATGACATATGCAATTTGCACGATGTCAATGAAGATCAGTTGGGAAGTGCCAGTGATATTCGACTGCCTCCGACTGTGGGCAATGTGGTCTTTCATGTGCCAACACTATGTTGCAACTGTTGGAAATTAAGTGTCTCTTTGGAGGTCTTGCTACTGAGGACCCTCATGACCACATATGAAAATTTGTGGATGTGTGTGGGCCGTTTTCTTTCAAGAACATCACTTATGAGTCAGTCCGACTTCGTTTGATTCCCTTTTCTCTAATGGGGAATGCAACAAAGTGGTTGGCGGATTGAATCAATCACTTCTTGGGAGGAACTCACGAATGCATTTTATGTAAGGTTTTTACCTCCCTCGAAGATGGTGAAGTTGAGGGAAAATATTGAGAACTTTAAGCGAGTGTTTGGTGAACCTATTCATGAGACATGGTTAAGTTTCCAGAAGTTTTTTCTCCAATCTCCAACTCACGGACTCCAATCTCCAACTCACGGACTACCGAACAATGTGTTGTTACAATACATCTACTTAAGCCTCGATTCAGTCAACAAGGGTGTGGCATACCAGCTTGTTTGAGGAGGAATCATGCAACAACCCTTTGACATAGTATCTACTCCTCCTGATGAGATGAAAAAAATCAATCGTGCTTGGTACACTAGGGAACATCAGACTTCACCTTTAAACTTGTGGATGAAAGAGGAAAAAATGAAAAAGAACCAAGAGTGGGATGAAAACAAACATAGATGATGACCCAAATGGACGTATTGACGAAACATGTCATGGGAAGTGGTTCTAAGGCAGTGAATACGGTCGAAGTTAGTGGAGTGAACCTTGATGAAGCACACTTTGAAGCTATGTACAATGAAGAAGTACATTTCTTGGAAAATCACAAAGAAGGTTTCTGTCTGAGCTATCCAAGGCCAGGCGGGAATCAAATTTGGAAGAGGAATCACGATGAAGGTTGGATTGACGGGCATAGGGAATGGTGCGACCGTGGTACGAATTGGAGAGAGAGGGATGGTGACAAATAACGATATGTACCTCCCTATGAGCATTATAAGCAAGAAAAGCCATGGGTTGATCCTCAAAATTTCCTCATCGAAAATATGCTTGCACAAAATCTCAACAAAGTGGAAGGATCGGATAAGGTGCTAATAGAAATATAAGATGAAGTCTTTTCTCTAAACCAGACGGTTACCTGATATTTGATATCGATTAAGCAACTGGAACACAGATGGGTCAAATCTTGACTCATTTAAATCCAAGACCAAAATGAGGTTTACCGAGTGATACCATGGTTAACCCAAAGAATGAAGCTGGACAACGTGTCATCGTCATGTAACGACGTTAAATAAGGTGCTTCTTTGGAGGCAACCCAAGTTTTTAGTTTTAAAGTTTTGTTATTTGAACAACGGTTGTTAGATGTGTATGTTGAAAATTCGAAACTTGGGAGGAATACGCAATTAGGGGAGCTCAGGTACCATTCGGCGAGTCACTGAAAAGGTTGGCCATCCCGAAGTGGATCAATTTTTTGACAAACCAAACGCCGGAGTCCTGGTAACTTCGGCTAGAAAAATTTCCATTCGGCACATTGCCGAGTGGGTCGGCGACATAAGTAACATCGCCGGTCAAGACATGAATCGAAGGGTCAAAAGGGTTTCAAACTGTTGTAAATTTAAAACTCTCCTTTATTTTGCATTTTTACACCCTCATTTTAGATCATACTTCTTGTCAATTTTGTGTGTGGGAATCGCCACATAGTTGGATATTATCTCTCTTGCTTGTTATCTTCTCTGCCTGCGCTTGATATTTGTCTACTTTTGAGGTTGTTATCCCAAACTTGCTTTACTTTCTTTGCCATAATCGAAGCATGTGCGTATAATTTTTAAGTTGTTTTTGAACATGTAACCTTTATTGTGATTACTTACTGCATGTTTTAATATTACTATTATTATCACTTCCTTTTCATTAAATAATATTTATTTGTTAGCAAATGTGATGTTGCCATTGAGTTATCCTCTAAGAGTATGTTTCTATTTTGATTATTTAGTTTTTATTATGTTTAGTATTAATAAAAAAATAAATTGGTCGATGAAGAAATTACAGTCGATTTCCAAGGCCTCCATGTTAATAAGATGAATTTTTATTTTGAAAATATTATTTAATTCATTTTTTTATTCATATTTATTTTGTACTAACACTTTTACTAAGTATCTGTACATTAACTCGAAGTTGTTTCCCATTGAAGCTATTTGAATGAAATTCAGATTATATTGTTTATATTGATGTTAGGCAAAGTTTAGGTCGTGTCTTATACTATTGTTTTGTTTTATTACTGTTGTATATTGCATGTTTAATATAGTTGTATATTATTTTATCTCCTCCTCAATTTTAAAAAAAGAATTCAGTCAGGATCCACAATTGTGAATTACGAAACACATTCCCTTTGGAATAACTTGAACCCCTTACCTAGAATCTATTGGTTTCATAGAAACTCTTTTATCTTAATTAATTTATTGGTTTCCTAATTTTTCGTAAAATTAGGTGCCGACTCATTTAAAACATGTCTTTCTTAAAATTCTTTTAAAATTGAATTAATTCATTATTTTTTGAGTCACCATGACATTTCGCCTTATTTGAAAAAAGTAGAGATGTAAACAGAATGACAACTCATCTGGGGATATAGAGGTTCTCACCATTATGAGTTATTTTTAAATTGAGGAGTCATTATTTTATTGTGTTATTCATTATATCTTGTATATTTTATTGATTATTTGTATATTGTAGTTGTTATTTATTCATTATTTGTTTAATTATATGTATGTTGGCATTGCATCATGAAATATTTTCACCATTCGGCATTTTTATTTCTTACTTAATGGATGATTCTGCGGGCCACAGTCGTTTGTTATTCAAATTATTTATGGCAGTACCCTGGGGAATGTAGCTGACAACTCGATGGTCAACAGTCGCAAACTTCCCCGGCCCAAGTTGTCCACTTGGGACACCAGTCCACTTCAAATAAAGCCCTCCCTTATTCAACTAGCGTAGAGCGAAGCGCAATCCTTGATTTAGCGCACTGACCTAAGATGACCCAACACCCAAGGCGTGTTGGGCCCATTAAAAAGACAACCTTCAGTCCAAAATGGCCTCCGGCTTAAATGGACGATCATTATCGTGTGTTTAAATTTGAAAGGTGTATACATCATTTGATAATTCATAGTCTCTTGCGGTTGGGGGTTAATTTAATACCTTACTCTAGTTGAAGAAGGATCTTTACAAACTAACATTCTATCTAAAAGGTGTTGACATTTGAAAATGACAAAAAGTTCAAGATGGAAGGATCTTCGATGAAGGCTTAGTTTAGGATTGTACCCTTGCATTATATCGATTATTTGTATCGATTTTCCCTCATTTTGTAACCCTATTTGATTCATTCATAAAAAATTGTATAAAATTTTATTTGGGGCAATGGAATGTTGTCAAATGACGTAAAACATCATTTAAATTGATAGGCCTACCCTTGGCACAAAAGGGTCACATATTTGTATAGGATGAGCAATAACTGTATGTATATCATATGATACAATTGAGTTTGTCTTCAATCAAAACAATGCTTATGTGTTTAATTAATTCTTTATGTGATATTTTGTATTATTCATTATGAACACGAGCTAACACTTTAATCTTTTGAGTTTTTCTTCCTTTTTAGCGAGATCTTGATTTATGTCAGAATTTAAAGGTCATTTCTCATCCGTAATTGCAAGTAACAGGAGGACTCATGAAATTTGAGTCTTTGGATTTCACAAGACATTAATATCCAGTCAAAAAGACAAATCAGGGGAGTCTTTGTATATGAGGTTGCACTCATATATATTTCATTATGTATCTTGCATGTCGGCCCTCCTTTCACTAATTTCTCATATTTATGCAGGGAAACCGTCCTCGACAACAGTTGGGGATTGTGATAATAATGTATAGTTTTTATGAATAATTGGGAGAACACACAGTTCGAAGAGACATCCAAAAAAGAATACAACAACAAGTGGTTACTATAAAATTGGGAGACCACATTCAACGGACAGTGCAAAGATTAATAGTTAAGAGGATATAAGAATTGCTCCGAGTTTGTCTAAATCTTGAAATTGTTTTATGTCGTATCTAAACGAACTACGCATACCTGATTCTCATAACAATGAGATACGTAGAAAACCCTTCTTGGGTTCGGTATTATTTTTTGCAAAAGTAAAAAATAATAGTTTGTGCATATTTTAGGGTCATATCTGCATGAACTACGCACACTTGATTCTCATCTCGATGAGATATATAGGTGATGCTTATAGTGACCAACGACATTAACCTACGGTACGACTGTCTACGATCGTCTATAATATAGTAACCCAACCAAGGGTTGGGGTCGTGTCCCAAGGGAGTGGTTTTAAGAATTTATAAAATAAAATAAAAATTAGTTCTAATTAGTCATAGCTAAAAACATTAACGAGTAAAAACATAGTAAATTAAGGGGGTGACACAAAAGTGTCAATTAACAAATAAGGGTTTTGTCACAATGGTAATAAAAATAACAAAATTTAAAGAAGAGATCAAGTAGGGGGATAAGTTCATGGGGTGTGACCGCAATATAAATTGATATAAATCGTTGAGTACAAGCTTTCGATAGGAAAATTTTAAGTTAATAGTGACTAGGCTAAACTTTAGATGGAAATAAGTTCCCTCTCGGAAAACTTATCCCGTTTCAAATGTGTTCCTCTTGGACACCCCTTTGCCGTATGAAGGCCAACCTACGCCTTACCCCACTCACTCTCTCGAGCTGAGTGTTAGGATATGGGACTAGGGATTACCATCTCGGGTTGAACCTCATGTCGACCCACTCCTTAGGCCATCATTGTAGCGGTCTTGGTTTCGCGACCTCTCTCTCGAGCAAGACGAAAACACATGGGTGCTTTTGTATTTGCAATTACAAACACATTAAATTAAACCAGAACCACTAGGTGAAATCACCATAAAATACATCTAACCTATCAGCAAACATGACCCAACAATAATATCAACACATATTTGCTAAATCACACCCCAAGAATGGGGGATTTAGCTAGACATGAACAAGAGAGAGAAATTTATACCTAAATAAGCTTGCATTCAAATGGGTATGAAGATTTAAGTCTTGTTACAGGCCAAGAATGAAGAATCCAAGAGACCCAACTCCAAATCTAGAAGATGAAACCCTCTTCTTTTCCAAGTCTCCAAAACCCTCTCAAACTTAGATAAAAAATATCAAAAAGTAATATTCTATATGAAAATTATAATAATAATTCAACTCCCTTAAAATTAATAAAGAGTTTAGTATTTATAGACTTCAGAAAATAGTGTTGGCAGATCGCTCGGTGAGGTTAGTCGCGAACGCTAAATGACTCGGCGATTCGACCTTCTTCTAATTCATCACCGTTTGTTCTTTCCCTTCAGCATATATACATATCTGGATCATTGTGCGGTATACTTCTGCTTCGCGGAACTGATTGGCGAACTACTGGCTGCTCCTTTAGGGTTTCGCGTAATGGAACAAAGGGTGGAGTGCGTCCCTTCGGCGAATCGCCAAGCATGCTTGGTGATGCTCAGGCTTCAGCTTCTTCGTTCTTTTCAGCCTTTTTGTTCCTTTTTGTGCCTTAGTGTCCATGCTTCCACTAAAATTTCAAATACCTGAAACTTAATTGTTTTTATCAAATATTGAGAAAAAATAAGCATTCGAGGACACAATTTCTTTTAAAATATTACCCTAGATGAGTCCAATTTGTGGACTCATCATAACCACCAACTTAAATTTTTGCTTGTCCTCAAGCAAACTCAAGTTCAGCTGTTCAAAAAGGTGTCTCAAATAGTGCTACACAATACTAAATCATGAAAATACACAACAAAACTAAAATTACTCATGCAAAGATCAATTGTGCACTCAAAGATTCAACTTGTGACACATCAATACCAAAGATTCTCATGCTCTCAATACTTGCTACTTGTGCAAGTCAAGCTTTACAAAAAGTATTTAAATGCCCTCACAGAAAGAATTATTCCATATTCACACAGAGGTTAATCAATTCAAGATCAGGAATAAGATGCAATAATCACACTTAAAAAGAGGAACACAATGCATGTTTTCACCCATAGGCTTGCCCTTATTTTCCGATCGATCTTCGATTCGGTTCACTCAAGATCAAAAAGGTCTTTCTAAGTCCTGTAATGGGGATGAGTGCAAAGGTATGATTATTTACGCTCAATGACTTTTTCCTCGTGAGATGTGGTATTCTCAAGGCATCCCCTTCTTTTTCTTTTTCAATTTTTTTTCTAGTTTTTCTAAGTCATCTTTTTATTCAATTCCATGGATTACTTTGAAACCCAATTTTTTTTGGAGGGTTTCCATTGTTCTGTAACACCATGGGTTAAGGGAGACTTTTCTTTCACTTCTTGACTTCTCCTTTTCCTTTTCACCACACCCCCAACTTAGGCTTTTGCCCTAAGTTGGCTATTCGCTAAACCACAAATCAAGAAGATTATAGGTAGTGGGTCAAGTAAGGTCTATGGTTCATCAAAGTTCTTCCAAAGAAAGGTAAGACTCAAACGGTGTTCAAAAGAGTTTCATACGCTCACGGGTAGGCCACAAGAGAGATATATGTCAAATTTGGCTCACACTATTCAAAAGTTGCCTAAGATCATTTCAAGAGCACATCTTACTAAATCAATCAAACTAACAGGGAAAGTTCTAGGTTTATTCATGCAATGTTCAAAGTAATCTTATCACACAAGGCATCGATACTTAAGTCCAACAAGACCACACACTTTTGCTAGTGCGCAACAGTCATTACAAAAGAATCAATTCGATAAATGGCTAATCACAACGAGATGCAAAGAGTTCACATATTGTTTATGCAACTTCATTTGGCCTCATCGTTGTCGTACATTTATGTTCGTTCGATTGTAAGCACTATTTCAGTCATCGGTATTGATCGAAACCAAGGATCAAATTTCTGTAAAAGAAGAGCCACATTCAACACATGAGAGGTGGCAGAAATGTGCGAAAACCATTTTGCAATTACAAATAAGTGGATCCACAAGCTCAAACATCCACATAAAGCAGTATTAACACAATTTAAAAGTAGAACAACCCAAATATATATACAAAATATAACTATCAACACAAAAGGTGTGGGCCTCACCCCACCACAATTAAAAGAAATTTGTCCTCAAATGCAAATAAAAGTATAAAATGTAGAAAATAATAAGACAGAGAAGGAGGTAGAGAATAATCCTGGTTAAGCAGCTGCCTCACCTGTCTGGGCATCAGTGCCCGATGTGTCCTCCTTCTGACTCTGGTTCTCTGCTTAGGCTGCCGCAGTGAAGTTAGCCTTAATCATCTCATCTAAATCATGAACTACTCCAAAGGTATGTATCACATTGATGAACCCTCGAGCCCATGAAGGGAAAGCAGGGTTAATGGGAATCCTCCTGGGATTTGCTTCCTTGCTCTTTCTCTTTCCAGCTCTTCTGAATTGTTGTGCTCTTATGTGTCTGGGTGGTATGTTTCCTCCTTTGGTCTGGCCATTTTTGCAAAGTCTTTTGTACTGATTGAAATACTACCGAGAAGCTGGGCAGTAATGCAATCCAAATCTGCGCACAAATCAATGAACCAAAATACTCTCAGAAGTGCAAGAAATATAAAACTAGAGTGCAGGTGTGGGTTGTGAACAGATAAAAAGTGAGGGAAAGTGAATGAAGTTGGAACTTTTAAACTTTTGGCTTGCAAAGACCGTCCAATTTTCACCCACTCGGCGACATTAGTCAAGTTTGCTCACTCACTCGGCGACACGACGACTATTTTGTTTTTCCTCCGAAATTTACAGAACCTCTGGCTTTCGAGGGTCCATACCGAGGTTTCCATCGTGATCGCCGACATTGTCGGTGACTCGCCAATAATTTCCAAAGCTCACTGAGTTTTACAGTCTCCAATGTTGATGATGTCTAGAGTCAAATGACGGATAAGATCGGATTCGCCGACCATTTCGGCTACTCGCTGACTGCATCTATTACTCGCCAATCTGCACTTTTTTGTTCACTCTCCACACTTCCATCTGCACAATCAGCATACCATTATTTTACTAGCAAATAAGTACTGATAATAATAAAAATAAACCAATCAAAGGGGTTTTGGGCTCCCTCCCAAACAACGCCTTAGTTAACATTGTGGCATGACGCAAGTCCAGCTTCAGACCTCAATCTTGGGGTTAGCCATTCTATCACTAGGCAAACCCCCTTATTGTCTAGGATTGAGAAGAGACGAGATATGACCCATTTGGGTTTCTAACTGCTTGATTGAAACTGAATGAGAGGTGATGGTCTGGCTGAGGGTAGACACGTCTTCTTTCATACCTTTTAGCATTTTGTCTGACCCTTCAACTTTGTTTAGGATACACGAGAGCATATCCTCGGACCTACCACCTTCCGAATCCTTGGTCTTCTGATGCTCGTGGGGAGGCACATATCTATCCTTCTTCCCATCCTTCTAATTTGGATTATGGTCCCTCCATTCATGATCTCGATCCTTCAAGTCATAGTCTCTAACGCATCCTTCGTTACCACCCTGCCTTGGGTAGTTTGAACCATAGCCTCTGCCTTGATTAGCTAGAAAATTTACTTCCTCGTCATATATGGCTTGAAACTTCATTTCCTCAGGATTCACAGCCCCCACTCCCACAGCATTGACACCACAAGTACCAGCCCCCATGACATTTTTGGAGAAACTGTCAAGCTGCGTCATGATCTTGGCCATATTTGGGTCTCTCTCATTGTCTTTTTCAACCTGTTCCTTAGATAGTTGAAATGTGACCGGTAAGACCTCGTCTTCACGGATGTACCACGCCCTATTGATGGTTGTCATGCCTTCGAGAAGTTGAGCTGCTACTGCATATGGTTGCTACATTAACCCTCTGGGCGAGAGTTGGTCAGCTACACCTTTGTTTATCGAGTCTAGACTCCGGTAAAAGTATTGAAGGATCATTATCATGTAGACAATGGGTTGGGCATATTAGCACAAATCTTTAAACCGAAGCCAAGTTTCGTGCAGAGGCTCTCCATTCAGACGCTTAAAGCTTTGGATGCTATCCCGAATAGTCATCATCTTCGAGGGAGGGAAAAATCGCACATTAAATACGGTTACCAACTCCTCCCACGAAGTGATTGAGTTACGTGGCAACTCAGTTAGCCACTTGCACGCCTACCTCATCAATGAGAAAGGGAATAGTCTTAATCGAACTGATTCTTGAGAGATGTTTTTGAACGAGAATGGTCCACACACATCTACGAAGTTTCGAAGAGGCTCATGTGGGTCCTCATAAGCTATTCCACTGAAGAGTCCCTTCTGTTGCAAAACTTGCAACATGATGCTTTTTATGAGGAACACCGCATTTCCCTCTGTTGGAGGTAGACGGATGGCTCCAACACCTCCCATGAGATGTCGATCATTGATGTTGGGCTCTTGGACATCGTTGAGGTTGCTGATGTCGTCCTAATAGCCCACCTGGCTCCCGTTACTACCGTTAACACTCATGCTTTCTGAAATGTTTGTAGATCAAGCAAAACAAAACTAAAAATTAGGTGAGTGGACTACCACTAACAAGAACAAATATTCTACTAATCTAAAAATTCTCAAATAACACCACTCCCCGGCAGCGACGCCATTTTGACGCTTATCGTGACCACGACACTAGCCTACGATACGAGTGTCTACGATCGTCGATAATATAGTAACCGAACCAAGGGTTGGGGTCGTGTCCCAAGAGTGTGGTTTTGAGAATTAATAGAAAAATATAATTTAGTTCTAATTAGTCATAGCTAAAAACATGAACAAGTAAAAATATAATAAATTAACGGGGTGAAACAAAAGTGTCAATTAACAAATAGGGGTTTTGTCACAAGTTTAATAAAAACAACAAAATTTAAAGGAGAGATCAAGTATGGGGAGAAGTTCTCGGGGTGTGACTGCAATATAAAATGATATAAATCGTTGAGTACATGCTTTCGATAGGAAATTTGTAAATTAATAGTGAATAGGCTAAGTTTTAGATGGAAATAAGTTCCCTCTCAGGCAACTTACCCAGTTTCAAATGAGTTCCTCTCGGACACCCATTTGCCGCATTAAGGCCAGCCTACGCCTTACCCCACTCACTCTCTCGAGCTTAGTGTTAGTATATTAGACTAGGGCTCAACCTCTCAGGCAGAACCTCATGTCGACCCACTCCTTAGGTCATTAGTGTAGTGGTCTCGGTTTCTCGACCTCTCTCGAGCAAGCCGAAAACACATGGGTGGTTTTTTATTTGCAACTACAAACCCATTAAATTAAACCACAACCACTAGGTGAAATCACCATTAAAATACATCTAACCTATCAGCAAATAAGACCCAACAATAATATCAACACATATTTGCTAAATCACTCTCTAAGAATGATGATTTTAGCTAGACATGAACAAGAGATAGTAATTTATACCTAAATGAGCTTGCATTCAAATGGGTATGAAGATTTAAGTCTTGTTACATGACAAGAATGTGTTGTCCATCTTGTATTCCTAAGATACCTAGAACAAAACTTTGAAGAAATTGGTAAGAAACAACAAAGTTTAAAGAGTATTTTCAAACTAGAAAATTAAAACTAGGAGAGAAAATAGAATCAGAAATAGATTAGAAACAAGATAAAAATATTTTTCTCAAAGAAAGAAAATCGAGCCCACTGAATGCACAGTGTCCCCTTAAGGAAATTATTCCCCTCAAGCACCCGAGGTTAACGGAATATATCCTCCCAGGATAGAACGATCTTACTCACTGGTGTATCGCTACCTAAAACCACGGCGTCAGCGAACCACTCAACGGCAGTAAAGTACACTTTGAATACTAGATTTAGTAGTAGTAAAAGAAGTCTAGAAAAATTAGCTCAACTAAAATGAGAGGAAATCCCTCAATTTATAGAAAAAAAAGGGTAGTGTGAAAAGGTTCTTATTGTGCCTTACCAGAAAGGTCACAAACCTTTAGAAAAGTCAAAACCTTTCACAAAAGTCACAACCATTCATAAAAGTCACAACTTTTCACAAAATTCACAACTCTTCATAAAAGTCGCAACTTTTCATAAAAGTCACAACTCTTCATAGAAGTCGCAACTCTTCATTTTCCATTCACACCTTTTAAAACCAAACAATCCCCGCATGAATGGAGAATGACTCCAAGACAAAGAAACGGACAAGTATGTGTACTTTACAAGCAAGAATTAATTGCATTTGGATAAGTAGGTTTCCCCTTGGACTTTCTGTAGTGATCATATGTCGGATATACTCGGTCAATCGGTAGATGCAATATCTTTGAACCGTCGAGCTTTGGTGTATTCCTAGACAACCATATGTCACACAATTAACCCTTTACCATTAATGGTTCTTACGGTTGTGTTTGTTTCAGCCATGAACACCTCCTAGTTTCATGAGTGTATACAGAGATTGGATTTTGACAATTATCCTCTTTGAAGCGGATTACACTTCACACTCACATAGGTGATTTCTAAACATGTTATCACGTAGATACACTATTTGGTTAAATCTGCCAAACTTAGCAAATGATTAAAAAATTTAAGCTTAATTAACTCATTAACAAGCCTTAATGTTGTATCCTTGTTCTTGAGCATTGTCTTCATCATGGGAATGGATTGAGTTGGTTGAAAATGCCGAACCGTCAGTCACAACTTTATTTTTCTCCTTGAATCAAGATCTTGGGATCTCCAGTCTACTAGATAGAGTTACCGCCATGATGGCTTAGCCTAAGCCGTAAACCCATTCCCTTAGATGATCTTTTAACTTTCTCTCTAGTTAGGCCTTTTTTGTAAGTGGATCCGACACACTATCCTTTGACTTTACATAGTCAATTGTGATAATTCCATTAGAGAGTACTTTTGTAACGGTATCATGTATATGTTTTATATGACGAGACTTTCCGTTATACATCATGCTCCATGCCCTACCTTTTTGCATCTTGACTATCAAAGTGTACTTTACTGCCGTTGAGTGGTTCGCTGATCTTCTTTCTGTGTTTCCAGATTCAGGTATGTGTTACAGAATTTATATTTGTGAATTAATTTATGTTCTTCTGTTCTTCACTGGTTCATTAAACTTTGGTAACTTCGTGTTTCTGCTAAGTTTGTTGGAATCAGTAAGATTCTTTAAACACATATTGACAATAATTCTTCTTTAAGAAATCGAAATATTTTTTCTAATATGTTTCTCATTCTAGTTTCTCTACTAGTTTAATTTTCTAGCTCTGAAAATGTTCTTAAATTTTAATGTGTCTTACCAAGTTCTTTAAAGTTTTGTTCTAAGTATCTTAGTAATACAAGATGAACAACATAATGAAGAATCTAAGAGACCCAACTCCAAATCTAGAAGATGAAACCCTTTTCTTCTTCAAGTCTCCAAATCCCTCTCAAACTTAGAGCAAAAATATCAAAAAGTACTATTGTATATGAAAATTATATTATTAATTCGACTCCCTTAAAATTAATAAAGAGTTTAGTATTTATAGACTTCAAAAAATAGTGATGGCAGATCGTTCGGCGAAGTTAGTCGCGAACGCCGAGTGACTCGGCGATTCAACCTTCTTCTAGTTCATCGCCATTTGAGCTTTGGCTTCAGCATCTATGCAAATCTGGATCATTGTTCGGTATACCTCTGCTTCGCAGAACTGATCGGCGAACCGCCGGCTGCTCCTTTCATTGCCTTTTTTATCCTTCTCCTTCAGGGCTTCGCGTACTGGAACAAAGGGCGGAGTGCATCCCTTCAGTGAATCACCAAGCATGCTTGGCAATGCTCAGGCTTCAGCTTCTTTGTTCTTTTCAGCCTTTTTGTTCGTTTTTGCACCTAAGTGTCAATGCTTCAACTAAAACATCAAATACCTGAAACTTAAGTGTTTTTTATCAAATATTAAGAAAAAATAAGCATTCGAGGACACAATTTCTATTTAAATATAGCCCTAGATGAGTCCAATTTGTGGACTCATCAATAGGCAGCCCTTCTTGTGTTCGGTATTCATTCTTTCACATAATAAAAAATTGTGTATATATTTTAAGAGTTATGTATTCAGCTCATTTGAGACCAATGTAGTTAGGAGTATGTAAAAATGTTTGACATGATGGAGAATACTAACTTTATGGTAAACCATAGATTCTTTTGGTACCTCTCATTTGTACTTTAGTGACGCTTGAAAATTCCCTTGTACATTCAGGATAAGAATAAAACAAACCTCATGGTTTCATATGCATTATGTGGTGAGGTTTTATATCAAAATTTAATTTTATGGCATTGTTGATCTCGAACTTGGCCTGAATGTTTTTCGAGGTGAAATCCTGAATAATGTTTGGATTGGGAAAGGATTGTAGGCCTTTTTTACCCGAGTGTGCCTTTCAAAGCTGACCAAATAAAACTTATCCCTTGTTTTCCCACTTTGAGCCTAGAGCCTTTTCTTTTGACAACCATATCTTAGTCATTACCCTTCTAAGTGCTTACATGCACTATCCCTCTCTTGGCCCAACCTTCTTGAGTGCACCAAAGATGTGCAGAATATAAGGGATGATCCAAATTTGAAGATGCCAAAGTCAATGGATATAAACTCTCTCAGAGTCAAGAAAGCCAAAATGACTAACGACTGAAAGAATAAAATGAAAATATTCCAACAAAAAAATAGAGCAAACTGCAAAAGAAAGGGGTGGAAAAAAGAATGTCCCAACAAATAACGACTCAAAAGAAGTAGAAACAAAAGAAAGGGGTGAAAAAAGGAGAAGCTCCGACGATTAAGGATTTAGAAAAAGTCGAAAAAAGGGAGGAAAACAAAGAGGATCAGAGGCCAAAGGCGTATAAACCATCAAAAACACGAATTTAGTGTGACGCTCAAGGAGGAATTCAGTCACTCTTATTCCAAATAAATATCCTACCCGTCCCTAAGCCTACATTACACGCCAATAACAAGTCGTACATGATCTCATTCCAAATGTTCTTACATTAGTGGAGATTTACATAAAGGCAAAGCATATGGTATCATAGTTGCATGCATTAAACATTCTTATGAGTGTGAGTGCACTTTGAAAAATGTCCTAAAATAAAATGCTTCAAATATGTGTGAAATAGGATATTTCTTTGTTGTGAGGGCACTTGAAAAATGAGGATTAGTACAATTCAAAACCTTTGTTTGACAAAAGATGAACAAATCTTGTTGATACTTAAGTATGTTTGAGGTACCACTTGAAGCTATGGGAAACACCTTGAATTTAATATTTGTTAGAAAAAAGAAGAAGAAAAAAAAGAAGAAGAGGAATTTACATGCAATCCTTATTGTTGGTACCGTATGTAGTCAAGATTATACTATCTTCTCACATTCTTGATTTTTCATTAGAAAAAAAGGGCAAGCGCCGACCTTTAATATCTTCCAAAGAAATTGTTTTTAGATTCCTTCAATAATGTTTGCATTTCCTTTTAAAATTAATTTGTTCATTGTAAAATGTGACATTAGACTAATCTCGTCAGTATCAGACGCCTATTTTACTTTATTGGGTCATTCGTTCCAATAATGTGACATATCTTTTGTCTTTAGGCTTTGAATATTGCAGGAATATGATTTTTCTATTTCATCATGTTCATATTGTACATTTTGTACTGACTACATTCTCTCAGATTCTTTGTAGTATTGATCATCTACTAGAATGGAACTACATTTGACATGATTTCTGGCTCAAAATGATATGTAGGCACCACGACGGCTCAATCATATACCCGTGTGATTTTCTTTTCTCCTTGTAATAAAAACTGGGACAAAAAAATTTAGATTTAAGATCTCAAAAATTGACAATAAAAATGTTATCTCCAGCAAGTCAAGATTGGAGATCATTTTGAGATTTGTCAAAAGATCTAATTAGGAGAGAATTTTTTAGGAAGACCTCAAAAATACCAACAAGTAATGTCGAAAGTTCCACTTAAAGTTCCATGTCCACTTCAAAATCTCCAACATCACAATAATGGAGAAAAATAAATTCAGGATGCGAGCCACCAGCGCCTCGTATAAACTCTAGTAAGACATGCGTCCCAAAAAACAAAAAATATTCAAGAGTAAAATGATGGCTGCTCACATATGTCAAAGTTATAATGCATTTTGTACATATTCTCTTTTAAAGAATCTTTTTCAAGGTTTCTTGACTAAGTCGCTAGCTAAGGCGACAATGTGTCTACTAATGGTTCCTTTCCAAGTACAGCAACATGTGAAAGCATTGAGAGGATGTCATTTTCAAGACAATCATCGAGTCATCCACCTCGTTACAGTTGGAAAATGATCCAGCCATCCACCTCGTACTTTTTGACAAAAAAATTTGAAAAATAATCAACCATTACATTGCAAGTATTTTTCATGGTTTCTAAAAATAGTTGTTCTAAATTATTTTTCATTGTAGAAGCGCATGATAAAATTGAGTATGTTTTTTCATTTTATGTATTTGTTCTTTAATACTACAAATAACTCAAATATGTAAAGATGACACATAAATATATAAACATTCAATGAAGAGAAATGATATCTCAAGACATAGATAAGGATAAAATAGTCAAAAATAATTTCTCATGGATGGTTATTAAGTTGTGTAAAAAAATCACGCAAGATAATTTGACATGTAAGGGGTAGAAAAAAGAACTCTTATCCAGGCTTAGAGAAAGATAGTACTTGGGACAGGGTACTTTCCGTAATAAGAACCCTATGTTTAGACTATTTTACGCTCAAGAAAATAAAAAAATAATTTCACCTCAAGATATTTGATGACTGCCAAAGACTTTTCGAATTTTCAGCAATTATAATTCATTTGTTTAAGGGATGGATGGATTTCTTTTACCCTTCATAAGAGCTCTCGAGCCGTAAGACCATAGAAATTCCTAGTGGGGGAATTTTATCTTTAGTAAATCCTACACATTGTGATGAATAATCGAACCAATGAGTACGGAATACTACATGGTTAAAAAAGAATTAAGGAAACAAAAAGAAAAGAGAGACAACAGAAAGTTAAACCAAAAGAAAATTGAATTCAAAAATTCAATACAAAACACCACTAAACATCTGGTGCCATGAGCTTACCTAGCATCTTCATGTCTTCCAATATAAAGCTACCTACCACCATCTCTCTTAGACTATAGCGCAACAACAACATCCCATGCCGGCATACTAGCAGACGCTCCTGCAGTTCCTACCACACTACTTGATGGCTGAAAATTACTTAAACTTGTAATATGGTCATTTGTTAAAAAGGAACTTGCTTGGGCAACTTGAGAGGATGTTATCTCCTGTGCATCCACGTATCGAGGTAGATAAGATTTTGGTGATAAGGATGTGCCACTAGGTGCAAACTTTAGAACAACACCATAAGGGCATGCTGGACCATCAACTTTCAAAACCTTCTTAATTAAGTCTGACGGTGCCACCAAGAACATGTTGGTTCATCAACAAGTTTTACAACCCCAACGCGATCTCTTAAACTCAAGTAACTAAAAAAGTCTACCAATGAGGAAAAATATTTTTTAGTATTAGGCAAGAAGAATAGAATGGTTAACCTGGCAACAACCTCTTAATAGTGTTTAGTCAAATTGTCTAACCCCATTTCAGTTGAGAAATTGATTACATCAGGGGTGCAAAAAGGAAAGTTTCAGCACTTGAATGTAGCTGACAAGATCTATACAAAATAGTTAACTTTTATAAGAATTATTTATACTTTACTAATAAAAAGAAAGATCAAACACGTATATATTCTCTGCAAACAACTTTTCTTGACACAATTTAGGAATGAGTTTCATAAAAAAAAATTCATAAGTCATACATGCATCTCAGATTCTCTACTTTCCCCGATAGGAACATAGACAACACGACTCATAGATGTTCCATTCTTGGTGATAATACCATACCATATATAGTAATGTCCAGGTTGTCCCAGAGAAATTCTTGTATCACCATTGTTTTCTTGACTGACTCTTCCAAGACCTGAAGGAACATTTTTATGAAATGGACCCAAACAATATTGTTCATCCAACACAAGATCTCGATCACTTGTTCTTTTTTGAGGATAAGAACTATCATTTTCCCATTTGATCCTAGATCTTATAGTTTCCCTTCGAAGTTGGCTAGAACCTGTAATTACTAGTCTTGAAATAACATTATTAAACCTTATTTGCACACTCAAAGGTCTAGTTGGGATGTCAGAAATATAGTGTGGCAAACATCCAGATATGTTGGCCTCAAATTTATCTGGACGTTTGCCATCTTATGGTCATAACATCCCAACTAGACCTTTGAGTATGCAAGGGTGGTTTCACATGCTATTTCAAGACCAATAACTATTGATTATAGCCAACTTAAATAGGCAGCTAATAGATCGAGGATTGATGAGTCAAAATATAGTTTTTATCTTCATAAAATAACAAATGATTGAGGTCTTGTGTTGGATAAAAAATATCGTGTGGGTCCATTTGGAAGCAATGTTCCTTTAGGTCCTGTTGTAGTCAATAATGCAAATAACAATGATTCAAGAATTTATGTTGGTTAGAACCATTCTGGCCATTACTATATGTGGTTTGGTATTATCACCAGAAATTGAACATCTTTGTGTCGTGTTTTCTTTGTTCTTATCAGGGAAAGTATAGAATCTGAGATGAAAGAATGATTTGACAGAATTTCTTATGAAACTCATTCCAAAATTGTGTCAAGAAATTTTTTTAGGACAAAATATATGCATCTTTGATCTTTCTTTGGATAAGCACAGTATATATAATTCTGATATAAGTTAACTATTTTGCATGGATTTTGTCAGCTACATTCAAGTGCTGATATTTTTCTTTTTGCAGGTCTGATGATGTCAACTACTCAGCCAAAACGGGGTTATACAAATTGACTAAAATTATTCAGATGTTGTTTTTGTGTTTAACATTTTCTTGTTATTTTTGTAGTCCTGATGTGGCAAATGTTGATGATGGTTGTGGATATTTTTGTTGGTTGAATTGTTTCTCGGTTGGTTATAAGGATTATTAGGAATCTCTTGTTATAGGAATTTTTTAATTAATATTTGGTACTTGACTAAAATGAATATTGATTCACTTGACATGAGTTATTTCTCACGAAAGGTTAATGACGATCTTTGAATTTAAGGTTGTGATTGTGGAAGTTCATTTTTGCCTCTTTTAACCATTGGCCAACATATAAAATGCCAAAATGGACATCAATTTGTCATGGACTTAGAGTTTAACTAAACACTCCGTGCGACACTCAACAACTTGCCCATGATTCTTTCACAATCTTGTAACCTCAGATAAGCCTTTTCAAACTTAGATCGCTACGAGAATGAAGAAAGACACAAGAGAGTTTGAAACAAGACTATTGTATTGGTATGAAGATTACTTGCTTTTGCTTGGTTGATTTACAAATGGATGCACCTCTATTTATACTACTAACTTAGGGGATAAACTGTAAATCATAATTGCTACATAAGTCCCTAAGCATTTACAAACAAACCCTTCTTATAGAATTCTCTGCATGCCTAGAATATTATATGGCTTTTTAAGAATTCTTTCTAGATATTCTAAAGTCTTTCCAAGAAGTTCTTCATGGCTCTATAATCTTTCCATATAGTCTAGAATACTTATGCTACCAAATGGATAATTATATGCCATGTGGTGCTTATGTGGCATGATGAGGTGGTGAGTCATGGCACTCTCCCCTACCTAATATTGTGACGACCGCGGCGTATTATTGTTGTATGAGCAATTAGATATTCTCTTCTCGCATGAAGGGCCAGTAGAACATTGACTTGACCAATGCCCTTGTAGAACTCCTCAGACATTACGTCTTTGTTCTCTTTTAGAACTTTCTCTATACATGGTGGCAATGTCGCTCTACCACCAATTTTTTAGTCACACTCTCAATGGTTGTTTTGAACGTCGCTCGTCCTTCATAAGATCCATCATGAATTGTATGGCTGATAGTTGATCTATTCCTTCTATCTTTCGTATCTTAATCAGGGGAACCATACACGATCATTCTTGATCCATGAAAAGAGTTATTGGAGGTAAGGATCGACCATTATGTGACATTTCTGGAAGAACTCTTTCACAAGAATTATGTCAAAGATATCTAAAGGAGTGGCAGTAAAGTGTGGTTTACCTTGACACATGCCTAGTGTAATGCTTACTTCATGATAAACTCCATACACGAAAGTCGGTATTTTTTTACTGTCTTTTGTGGGTATTACTTGGATTGTAACTCAACCGTAACTTTTTTATTGCATTTTTTTACTTGATGTTAGCTTTTGCACCTATGTTGACCATAGCACAAGAGGGTCATCCATTGATCATGATGTCTACATACTGTGCACCATATTCTTTCGGCTTCTCTAATTTCTTTGCGATTGCTTCGCATAATTCAGTAGGCCCAACTATGTTGCGTCTGAACCTTGCCTTGGTTCTTATGCATATTTCTCCTTTCATTCCCTTAATATGGCGCAAAGGTTATTTATAGTCCATTTCTTCCTGTCAACATGACTTTGACGTCCAAACTTCTTTCTATCAGACTTATAGGTGTCATGATTCTTGTGATGTGGTTTTTGCTCCACACTTTAACCATGATAACCCCAACCTTGGTCATTACTATCTCTCATGCTTAAAACTATCAAAGCTTTGGATTGCATGATGTCTTCATCAATAGTCCTAACCTTTCGACACTCCAACTCTGTCCTAGCCTGATTCTGTAGCCCATCCATGAAGTGAAACAACATATCTTCATCCGTGAGGTTGGGAATATGAAGCTTCAGAGTGGTGAACTCCTTCGCATATGCTCGTATGTTACATATCTGCTTCGACTCCCTAAACTTGTGCTTTGCCTTATAGATTACGTTGTTGGGGAAGAAAGTCTTCTTTAACTCTACTTGGAATTTCTCCCATGTTTTGATGGTGAAATACCCCTTCCCTATCTCAGACTCCTTTCTCTTCCATTAAAGCATGTTAATGTGAGAGAGGCACAATACAAAAATGTTGATATTTTTCTCTTCGCTCTTCACTTTGTTGCACTTGAAGTAATCTCCAAATTCCAAGGGAAATTCTCTACCTATTGTGTTTCACAAGCGCCTTTGAATATCGGTGGCTTGGGACCTTCAATCTTAGCCTCCCTATCTCCATCAAACGTCACATATCCTCCATGTTCAATTCTTCCCTTGAGTGTTTCAATCTCGGCATTCATGGTTTTGATGGTGCTTAATGCATTCATAAGCCGACACTCAAAGTAAGTGATGATTTCCTTCGACTCATATTCTGCATGCCTACGCGCCTCTAACTCGTTGCAGATATTATCATTCTCCTCAAGGTGAAGTTCTCAAGAGTCTTTAACTTATAGTCCACCCTGTTTAAGTGCCTACCTACGATATCCATAGTCTACCCTATAGTATCAACACTCTGAGTCCACTCCATTCAATGTGTAATGTCTATAGGCTGCTCCCCACGTTCATCATAACTCGCCTCAGTGGCCAAAGGTGAGTGGGATGTTAGTGCATCACTTCCTATCGGGTCCGACAATAATTCTTCATTCTTCTTAAGATACTTCCTCCCTTTTTGGGGTTCCTTCCATCATCGTACCTGAAGTTGGTGGTGCTAGCAACATTAATGTCTCTCTAGGTTACCATTCCCCTAGTATCAACCTTTGCTCTAATACCATTTTTTCATGGACAGAGATTTCAACTAAGCACTCTGTGCGGCGCTCGACAATTTAATCAATAATTATTTTACGATCTTAGAAGATCAAGTAAGCCTTTTCAAACATAGATCACTAAGATAATGAAGAAAGCCACAAGAGAATTTCTAAGGAGACTTCCGTATTGCTTGGAAGATTGCTCATTTCCTTGGTTAATTAGAAATGGATGCCCCCTTATATATACTACTAACTTAGGGGATAAATTTTAACTTATAATTGGTACATAAGTCCCTACATATTTACAAATAAACCCTTCTTCTAGAATGCTATACATACCTAGAATATTCTAAGACTTTTCAAGAATTCTTCCTAGATATTCTAGAGTCTTTCCAAGAATTTCTTCATAGATCTAGAATGTTCCCATAAATGCTAGCATACTTATGCTTCCAAATTGATATCATTATGCCATGTGGTGCTTACGTGGCATGAGGAGGTGGCGGGTCATGAGACAATGCTTTATAAAACAAACAAATGTCAAAAAACATCTATTATTATATATATAAAAAAAATAGAACAACTTACCAAGAAACAAATGTCTTTGATAGAAAAGAAAGCAAACATAAATTAGTGTGTTAAATTAGTCCATTTAATGATATAACTAGAGCAGTTATGACCAGTTATATCTTTGGATTCACACAGTCCTGTGTTTACAACCGATGCCTATTGTGAATTATCCTTCTCCTATAAATTATGAAAACACAAAGAAGGAAATATCATTTAAAATACTTCAATTACTTTTGTCTTTTCTTTTCCGTCAAAATCAACGACTTATTTTCTTTCTTTTCTCATTTGCCCAAATCTCAGTTTGATAGTTTTGTTTGTGTTAACTAATTTCTAGGGTTTTATTTATGGCACCGGGAGAAACACAATCAAACAATCTTCAATGGGACAGTAATATTACCCCTGATGTTAGTGATGTTGGACTAATGCCTATGATCTAGAACTTTGGCCCGGTTGATAGAGTAACCACATATACCTCTCGCTGGTTCAATTTTATCAATTTTAGAAATATCGACTACTCCAAGGAGGCTAAAGATGCACACCAAGGATTCTTCTTTCATGGCAATCCTCTTAGGATCGAATTTTTCAAGCAGGTTTTTGTTTTTGTTTATCTCTAAACCGGCTTAGTGAATTAGGTCCTAAGAGGATTTCCATGAAAGAAGAATCCTTGAAGCGTGTCTTTAGTCTTCTTAGAGTCGTTGATGTTTCTAAAATTGATAAATCCAAAACCGCGAGAGGTATATGTTGTTACACTATCAAACGGATCAAAGTTCTGGAACAGAGACATTAGGGTAACATCGATAATGTCAGGGGTAAGATTACCTACCCATAAAATAATGTTTGATGGTGTTTCTCTCAGAGCCATTAATAAAACCCTAGAAAACTCCTCAACACCAGCAAAACTATCAGACTAAGTTTTGACAAATATGAAAAGAGCGGAGAAAAATGGAGAAAAACTCCTCAACACCACAACAGCTTCTTTTGTTTTTTTAAAAAAGTTTCTTGGTAAGTTGTTCTCATTCGTTATAATAAGATGTATACTATTTTAAAGGGATTGGATAAAGACATGTAAGTTGCGACCTTAGTTTAGATGGTTTATTATGCACACATTCCCTAGATCTTAAAACTTGAAGCAATTACTTCACTAAGTCGGTGACACTTATTTTTTCATCTTTTCCCATTAATAGGTAATTAATTAAACTTATACATAATTTAGACCAAAAATTTTCGTACTAACATTTTAAATCAAATTAATAAATAAAAAAAAGCATTGAAACTTGATTAAGATGATTAGAAAGCACAAAATACGTAACATCATATCAACTAAGAATGCCTGGAAAGTTTTAAGAAATAGGGCTACACCTGAAGACTCTTTAAAACATATTTGAGGGAAAGGTTCACCTTTCAAAATTGGTTTCTTTGGTTGGATTTTGGACTGCTAACATTCCTTTTGCAGAAGTCATGGCTACCTGGAATCCTAATATATCTCAACTGTATACTTATTGCTCAGATCCTACTAGAGAAACTGTTGAACACCTTTTCTTACAAAGTGAATTGGCCTCTAGTGTGTGGAGGTAATATGATCGGGTAGTAAGGATCCCAAGACCTCTAATACAGGTGAGACAGACTTTCAAAAAATGGTGGCATACTCATGAAAATTATAGACTAAAATAGGTGTATAAGTGATGCTTATCGTGACCAACGACACTAACTACGGTTCGAGTGTCTACGATCGTCGGTAATATAGTAACCCAACCGAGGGTTCTGGTTGTGTCCCAAGGGAGCGGTTTTGAGAATCTGTAGCTAACTAGAATTTCATCCTATTTAGTCGTAGCTAAAGAGATTTACGAGTAAAAACATTATAAATCAATGGGGGTGACACGAAAGTGTCAAATATCGATTTGGGGGTTTTGTCACAAAATCAAATAAAAAGAGTAAAATGCAAGAAAAATCAAGTATGAGGGGAGATTATTGGGGTGTGACAGCAATACAAATTAATCTAGATTATTGGGTAAAAGCTTTCGATAGATAATCTATAGAGTAAAAGTGACTAGGCTACGCTTTAAATGGAAATAAGTTATCTATCGAGCAACTTACCTTGTTTCAAATGGGTTCCTCTCGAACACCCACTTGCCGCATGAAGACCAGCCTATGCCTTACCCTACTCACTCTCTCGAGCTGAGTGTTAGGATATTGGACTAGGGCTGACCGTCTCAGGCTGAACCTCATGTTAACCAACTCCTTAGGCCATTAGTCTAGCAGTCTTGGTTTTGCAACCTCTCTCTCTCGCAAGACGAAAGACATGGGTGGACTTGTATTTGCAACTACAAACCTATTAAATTAAACCATAAATACTAGGTGAAATCACCATTAAACTACATTTTTAATCTCTCAGCAAGCACGACCCAACAACAATATTAACTCATATTTTCTAAATCGCACCGCAAGAATGGGGGTTTTCAGCCACACATCAAGAAATAGAAATTTATACCTTCAATGATGTTGAAATCAAATGGGTATAGAGAAATAAGCCTTGATTTGAGCAAAGAAAGAAGAATCGAAGAGACCCACTTCCAAATGGAAAGAGATGAAAGCCTTTTCTTCTTCAAGTCTTCAAATCCTTACAAACTTAGAGTAAAAATAGAGAGAAAACTAGTATTCTTAGGGAAAGTTATAATAATGTTTGACTCATAAAAACTACAACTAAAGCTAGTATTTATAGCTTTCAAAATTAATGTTAGAGCGGACTATTCGGCGTCATTAATTGGAATCGCCGATAAACTCGGTGATTCGCCCCTTGTCTGGTTCATTGCCTTCCATTCTTGCCACGAGCATCTTCGTATCCTAGATCATTGGGCAGTATAGTACTTCCTCGTGGATCTATTCGGTAATATGCCGACTACTCCTTTTCACCTCCGATTTGAGCCTCTTCCTTCAGGGATCAGCACACTGGAACAAAAGGCGAAGTAAGGCCCTTCGGTGACTCGCCAAATGGACTAGGCGATTCTCAGGCTATCATTTCTTCACTCTTTTTCACCTTTTCGTTCCTTTTTGCGACATAGTGTCTATGCTTTCCTTAAATATTCAAATACCTGAAACTTAATAGATTTCATCACATATTGATATAAAATAAGCATTTGAGAACACAATTTCTATTAAAATATAGCCCTAAATGAGTCCAATTTGTGGACTCATC
>JAJOOB010012414.1:0-55953 GCA_029582485.1 Solanum tarapatanum
TATGTATGTAGAGGTGTGCATTGGACAAGTATTTTGTAAATGAGCTTGACTCTTATTCTATGATGTCATTTTGAAATGGTTGCCCTTAGTCCCTATTTCCCGTTAATTAATGTTGAATGTACTTCCGCGACCGATGAAGTGTGATGACAAGTTTGAGAGGCTTGTTAGGGGTTCCTTCGGGTTCCTCATTCGCCATGTCACGTCTAGGCCCTAGGCTTGGGTCGTGACAATAGGTCAAACCAAGTCTCCATTGTTTCAGGATTTGTTTGATTTGTATCCAAGGGATGATAGCTTATTCATCCATGGAGTTCCCTAGAATTCTCCCAATTGTGATGATAAAATCCCCAATTCAAGTTAGGGTTCCTTCCAATATTATGGGTTATGTTGATAATGAATCCAATTGAGTGGATATTGATTGTTTATGATTGAATTAGTATTAAATCATGTTATTATGATGAAATTACATTTTTCTATGTCTAACCCTAGTCTAGTAGATGAAATTGTAGTAATGTGGGTTTATGCCTTAAAGAGGGAAATTGAGGATTTAGAGATAATCTTCTAGGGTTGATGCTAGGTATTGTAATTATTTGAGAGTAAAAGGATATTGACATGAGTTGAATTATATTAAAAGTATAAATTATGGATCATGACTAGTAATGCTTGAGATTGAGCCTTTATGATAATATATGATTAGAACTGCTTAAGGATGAAGCATGTGATTAGAATGTCTTGTGATCTAGGACTTCAGGATTATTGCTTGAAGTAAACCTATTGAGAGTAAGGCTTGTAATTGTGAATGTTGACTTCTAGGGTCTTGAAAGTGAAGCTAATATGATGAATTATGAATGTTCTGCCATTTAAGAGTGAAGCTTGTAGGATAATGGTAGACTACTAGATAGAATTGTTGTGGATGGACTCTACCCACTTAATCTACCTTATGACTGTTTGATTATATGAAGTGATAGAATCACTTGAGTTATTATGATATCCATGTCTAATGTTAGAATTCTTGATGTGATGATTAAAAAAAAACTTGAACATGAAGGAGGTAAAATATGAGAATTATGTATGTTTTATGAAAACTATGAATATGCCTAAAAATACTTCGAGAGTGAAATGTTTATGATTATGATATGTTGTTGTGTTGTTGAAAGGATATTCTCATATACACACTTATGCATGCAAATGATATGATATGAAAGGTTCTCTCTTATAGAATGATTCTAGGTTGAAAGGCTTGCTCACCTAAAATGAATCTAAGCCCAAAGACTATGAAATGTTCTGAGGCTTGTGGTGATACCCCAAAGACCTTTATATGAGAGGAATGTGAGGTGAATTCCCTTATTCCAATATAGTTAAACATGAGGTGATTTCCCATGTCATGATATGAGAAGTGTGTGGTGACTACCCTTAATATATGACTTCTAAAAAATGGTAAGTGGTGAATACCCATTAGCCTTTAAACTACATATGTCTTATTATGACGGACATGGAGGAGAATACCTACATTACACCATATTGTGAACATGGAGGTGAATATCAATGATTCCTTAAAATGAACATGGAGGCGAATACCTATGATTCCTTAATATGTATTATGTCATGAACGATTAATTGTATGGATTGTTTCCTAATAGGCCTTCCTTGATATGTACTACTAGAAGTGATTCCCCGTATACTTTATGATGATCAAAATATGAGATCAAAGAGATGATCAATATGTATGATGACTTAAAGTGATACTTAGTATTGATGAGATTATGGGGTCTTATCCATGCATTGCACAAGTATAACTTAAGGTTAATTATGAAAAGGTTCTCTTATGTATAGAACAATTAACCATGGACTATGCTTATGAATATGTTGTACCTCCTATGTTTATGGGTTGTGCCTTATGTTGACTACTGCTTATATTATGTCTATGTTGGAGATTATGCCTATGACTATGTTGTTATCTCTTATGCTTATAGTTTCCGTCTTATGAAGCATCTCTTACGATTACGGTATATGTCTTATATTGACTAACCCTTATGTTATGCTCTTATGATGTTATGCTATATTTAGTACATTTTGTACTAACGCATACTCTTGACTACATTCTTATCAAATGTAGGGTCCGACGATATTGAGTTTCATTCTTTTGTGCTTAGAAGAAGAAATCCACCCTACTAGGAAAATCACTTTTAGCCCAAACATCGCAGTCACTATTGATTAAACATAAAAAAAAACAAGCAATATTTTAAGAAAAGTTTATCAAAAGATAGATAATAATTAAATCAAGACGAAGCTGGATGGATCTGAATAGATCCATCTGAAATTGACTTCACTGGAGCTCGCCCGCTACTGACGGTGTTGCTGGCCGGAATTGCTAGTTGCTCTTCGCCGGAGCTGCTGCCCGGGGCTCGCTGGTTGAAGTTGTCGGAGCTGCTGGCGGTCCTGACGGTCACTTTTGTTGTAGGTGGTTTCGCCGGTGGCTCGCCTAGCTGTCGTAGTCGCTAAAAAAAAAGAGGAGATGAGGCGGGGCAAGAAGATGAGGAGGGAGAGAGAGAAACGGTCCTCATTGCTGCTACTTGCGGAGAGAAGAGGCAGTGCCACCTCCGGTCTTAAAATGGACATGAAGCAGAGGCGGCATGAGGGCGATATTCGCTGGAGAACGAGAGGAGAGAGAGGGGGTCCGTGCAGCGGCCCTCTCTTGTTTGGAAGAAGATAATGGAAAAAAGGGTTTCTTTTTGGTAGTTTAAAAATATGAAAATAATTGATGGGATATGGGTCATTGATTTAAAAGAGATGAACTGTTGGGATTGACTACGAAAGATCAATGGTTTAGATTAAAAGATGAGGCTCTCAGATTCGGTTTCAAAGAATGGCTAAAATTGAAATGAAAGGGTGGCTATAATTTAACTACAATTGGAATTGAATAGGCTAGAATTAAAAGGAACTAGAACAGAATAGGCTAAGATTTAAATTATATTTAAGGAAGAATAAGTAAATGTTATCCGATTAATAAAATACTACATATTTATATATCTCACATAATTAAACACATTTAATATTTTAAAATATTTAAGTAAAGTAATTATTTCAAGTTTAACTATCGATAAAAAAAATAATTTGATAATTATTACAATAATTTTTAAAATCATGCATGCTAAAATATATAATTTTTAGACAAAATTGATTAAAATTTTAAACTGGAAATATGTTTTAAAAAATACGTATTTAATCGAATAGCACTCCCGAAAGGGTTAAAGGTCGGTCAAAATAGGGTGTCAACAAGATGGTTTGAGACAAAGTATAGAAAGTCTTCTGCTTGTTTTTATTAAAAAGGACTTCAATTGTAAAAGTTTTACATTTTTACGTATTTTCTATTATCATATGTTCAGGACATGCCAAGGGCTTGTATGCGACCTTTCGAGGTCAAGTACGCCATGTTACGTTTAGGGGATACCCATGGGTCGTGACAAACTTTGTATCAGAGCATAAGGTTTTGAGATGGTTTTAGGATGTCTCAAACCACGTCTAGTAGAGTCTTGTTCATAAATGTGAAGAGCGCCACATTTATGAATAGGAGGCTATTGGATGTTTAGGAAATCTCACTTCTTCATTCTCTAAGTCGTGTCGTACAGTTTGGCTTTAGTAGGCCCCTTTTCTAATCTGTACCTTATAATTTTTCAGGGTATGGCTAATACAAGGGCTAATGCTAAGAGAAATGAGGAAGATGATGAGGAGCAAGAGTTTCCTCTCCAAGTCCCTCCTCAAGTTCCTAATGATGAAGGGGCTATGACAAATGTTGAAATAAGGGCGGCTCTCCAAACTTTGAATCAACTCATGACTACTCAAGCTCAAGTCGTAACCGTTCAAGCCCAAGCTATAACGTCCCAACCTAACAGAGATGTGAGACCTCAAGTAAACTCTAATGTGAGTACCATGGCTTCTAGGTTGAGAGATTTCACAAGGATGAACCCCCCCTATGTTCTTTGGTTCCAAAGTGAATGAAGATCCACAAGAGTTTGCGGAAGTGGTCTACAAGATAGTTGATGCTATAGGGGTGACTCCTATTGAGAAAGCTGAACTGGTTGTGTATGAACTGAAGGATGTGGCCCAAGTATGGTTTACACAATGGAAGGAAAATAGGCCTATAAGAGCGGGTCCCATTGGTTGGGAAGTGTTCAAGAAGGCATTTCTTGATAGATTCTTTCCAAGGGAAATGAGGGAAGTTAAGGTAGAAGAATTTGTCAAACTTCATCAAGGATGTATGAGTGCTCAAGAATATTCCCTTAAATTCACTAAGTTGTCCAAGTATGCTCCATCCTTAGTGGCAAAACCAAGAGATGAGATGAGTCGATTTGTGACCGGAGTGTCCGAATTTATTGAAGAAGAATGTTGTGCGGCAATACTTCATGATAATATGGACATCTCAGGTCTAATTGTGTATGCTCAACAAGTTGAGGAGACAAAACTTAGGAAGAAGAATAGGGAATCTAAGAGACCTACAACCATGATGGGGATTTCTCCAATTCTAGCTCCGAGGGATATGATCAACTTAGGACCCAACAAAAACTTTCCAACGAAAAGATGGTGTCTAAGCCTAAGCCTCTAAGAGGGAGTGATAGTGAATCAGTGTTGCTTAAGCCTACTTTCTCCAAGTGTAGAAGAAAGCATTATGGTGAGTGTCTAGCCGGAAAGGAGGGGTGCTATGGTTATGGTATTGAGGGTCACAAGAAGAGAGATTGTCCAATCATTAGCGCTAAGGGGAGGGAGTCCAAGTCCAATGCTCCCAAGTAATCCTAGATTTATGCCCTCCAATCTAGAGAAGATCAAGAGTGATATCCTCATGTTCCTTCCAGTATGTGCTTTATACTTTAGTAAATTTCTGGATTTCCTTGTCTTTTGTGACGTGTTGTGATGGACTTTGAAGCTGTCCTTAGCATGAATGATGTTTAAATAATGATTGTGTAGGCTTACTCACAAGTGGGGGATAATGTGCCTATCTAGTAGGGTCATTGTTTGCTTTATGTGTTGCCATGATTTCCTTATGTGCATGTTCATGAAAATGCCTAGGTCTTGTTAGAAATGGCTTTTATGCATTGTTCCTTCTCTTATGTTGTAGTGCATTTGTAGACTTGCATATAGACTTCATGAGTTGAGTATGAGAATGCCCTAGTTGGAGTTGAAAGAGTTCCTCATAGAATGAATTCTTTTTGAGAAGTAATGTACATTAAGGCTCCATGAGTATATGATGAGCATGTTGTAGCTAGGAGATGGTAATTTCTCCTATAAAAAGAGTATATATAAGAATTGATGCATTTTTGGGTTAGTAGAGGTAGTCCTTCTCCCTTGTATTGCATTGAATGAGTTTGGTGTTGAATTGAAGTTTCCTTGCTTGATTGTGTGCATACTAGAGGCAGTGCATGGATAATGGTCTACTAAGTTAGATTTTAGACTTTAATAAATGTTTAAAGTGTCATCCAAGGACGAATGTTCCTATGTGGGGGATAATGTAACACCCCAAAATATAGTGAGTTGAACTACTGGGTTCTAGAGACTTTGGTAAGAGTTTTGATGCGTCGTATGAGGGTTAAAACTTGTAAAAATGGTTCCCGTACTTAGAATAGGGGTTTTAGGGGTTAAACTTCCGGGTAGGAATCCCCAAGGACCAACCAAGGGGTCCTTCCCCCAAAACTGTCCAATTTTGGTGACCTATGGATGGCTAACCATGGCCAGTAGACCCGACCACGCCCCATAGGCCTTGGGCGTAGGTCAAGGCCTGTTGAGGCCTGCTAAGACAAGCCTCAGGTGCAAACCATTACACCATAGGACAGCCAGTAGACCCATCCACGGTCTGTGGATGTGTGGGGCGTAGATGTTACTAGGTTTTCACATTTTAGTTTTAAGTTTGGCATTTGGGAACTGATTAGTTAATTAATTAGAGGTTAAGGGAGGTAGGTTATTTAGTTAATTAGCCACCTATATAAGTATAATACACCTCTAAACTAATCAGTTTAATTCATTCATCTAAACACCACAAATTACTCTCCAAGAAATCCTCTCTCTAGAAGAAGAAGAAGAAGAAAGGAGGTTGGGGCAGCAACTTAGGGCGATTTTCACCATTGATTCAAGATTTTTAGGGCTTTGATTAAAGGTATGTGAAGCTTAATCATCCATGGGTTCTTCCACCCATGGAGCCCCCATAGTTTCCTCCCCAATTGTGAATTCAAAAACCTAATTCTAACTAGGGTTGTGATTGCATTGTGGGTAGGGCTTGGGTGTGATTCCAATCTAGTGGATAGCACCCAATTATGATTGATTTAGATTGTTTTAGTGATATTATAATAAATTCCTATGATTTCTATGGTAAAACCTAATCTCATTTGATGAATGTGATAATTGTGGGTTGATGCCATTAGAGGTTAAATTGAAGGTCCATGAGTGATCTTCCTAAATCAATGTTGTGAGTAGTAATTGCTCAAGATTAGGAATACCTACACATGAAATGAACTAGACTCTATACTACATGATTTATCTTGACTTGTAAAGATGAAATTGAACTTTTAAGGCAAATTATGACTAAGATCACCTAGTATCAAAGAATGTGATTGAATGTCCTATAATCTAGGTTCATGTTATGCTTCTATGATGTAGAGTCATTGAGAATGAGAAGTCATAGTTATGAATGATGATCATTAGTGTTTAAGAAAGAAGATCATAGGATTAACTTTAGATGCTAAGGCTTTGAGAGTAAAACCTACATATGAATCCAAGGCTAATGAATAGAATTGTGTTGAGAGACTTTTCTTACCTAGATCACCTTATGAATCATAGATGGTAGGAAGTGATAGAATCACTTAGGTCATGATGATATCCTTGTCTAATGAAGAGTTCTAGACATGATGATAAGTATGAATATGAACTTAACATGAAAGACTTCTCACATAGTAATGGTTCTAGGATTGAAGGACCTAACTAATTGAACCAAAGGCTAGAGAGCCTTTATACCTAGGTCATGGATGGTGATAGTTGCTCACACATGGTCTAAAAGAGGTATTAGCATGGGTTGGTTGTCAAGTACACCTTTCCATAAACTTGAGTCCAAGTAGAGACTTAATGATTATCTTGTGGAATGCCTAGCACCGAGTGGATATTGAAATAAGATGGAGGTTCCCACCTAGTTTAGTTTAGGCTTTCATAGAGGTTCCCAGCTAGTTAGTTTGGGCTTCCCACATGGGATCTCTCACCTAGAAGATTATTGATTTCCCCAAGTGTGTCTCATGAAATGGAAGCCTTACCTAGTGGAGTTTGATTTTCTAGTAATAATCTCCATATCCCATAACTAAATGCCCCGTAGGAAAGTTAGCTAGTGGATCCAACTAAGCTAACAAACCGGTCTTACCTTGGAAAATGGACTAACCCTTGATGGTATGGGTAACACCGTGGGAGAGCATATGGTAATTCATATGTCTTATGTCGGTTAAGGATATATCCCAATTAAACAAGATATGTAATGAACTAAGATTGTGCTCAAAGTAGCATCTACTAGAGTTCAAACCTCATGGGCTAAGATTATGCATACGTAGCATCTCCTAGAGTCCAATTCAAGTAATGGTCTAAGATTATGCTTGAAGAAGCATCTCCTAGAGATCAAACATGATGAACTAAGATGTAGTTAATGTAGTATATACTACGGTTCTTCATCATGAGGGACTAAGACAAGTTAGTGAAGTACCTCATAATGTTCAAAAATATAAATGGACTTGGATATGCTTAAGTAGTGCCTCGTAGAGTCCATAATGATAATGAACCTAGACATGCTAAAAGAAGTATCTCATAGGGTCCAACTTTATAATGAACTAAGATTATGCTTTAAGTAGCATCTCCAAGAGTTCAAACATGATGAACTATGATGTACCTAGGATAGTATCTCTTAGGGTTCAAAAAAAGAAAGAACTAATATAGACTTAGTAAAGTGTCTCCTAGAGTTCCCATGCTTTTAAAAAGGGGCTAGTCTCTAATCAAGGGACATGAGTATGATGACCTAAAGAAGTACTTAGTATGGTTGGTAATATGGGATGCTACTCTTTCCTTGCACAAGTATGACTAAGGGTTACCTTATGAGTGTTGTCTTACATGAGCTATGCTTGATGGATAGTTTCTATAGATGCCTTGCAAAATATGATTGACTAAAGGTGATAGGTTCCTTGTCTACATGAAGTAAACCAATAGTGATACCAAAGGAGGGTGAATATGACTAGGATAACTTCAAGGTTATCCTTAGTGTGAAGGGTATTATGGGATGGCTTTCATGCATTGCAAAAGTGTGCCTTGAGGTTACTTAGAAGTACGGTTCTCTTATTTTTGAAAGGCTTAAAACTTAACCATGCATATAGACAATGATTAAGATAACCAAAAAGGGATACTTTGCTTGGGTGGTATTATGGGATGCTATTCTTGCTTTACACTTGTATGCTTTTGAGGTTACTTGAGAATGGTTCTATTATGGAATTTATGACCAAGAGTAAATTGTGCTTATATGATTATAACTTATCTTCTATGCTCATTAACTATGTCTTATGTTGACTTATGTTCATATGATACTTCTATTGGAGATTATGCTATGACTATGATGATTATGTTATGATTATATTAATATCTCTTATGCTTATGTATTATGTTGACTAACCATTTTGAGATGCTCTTATGATGTTGTGCTAGTTTCCATAGATGGTACATTATGTACTAACGCATATTGCCTACATTCTAATCAAAAGTAGGGTTGAGGAGATTGAGTTTTTTTGAAGGCTAGGTTTCTAAGGATCTAGAAGAATTAAAGAATTGGTGTGTCCTCATAGCTTCGAGGACAAACTCTTATTTCCTTTATGTCTTTTCTTTTCATGTTAAGACTATTGTATGGGCTGTGTCCCAAGAGTTTATTCTAAAAAGTTGTATTAGATGGTTTGAGACAAAGTATAGAAAGTCTTCCCCTTGCTTTTATTAAAAAGGACTTCGATAGTAAAAGCTTTAAATTTTCTCGTATTTTCTGTTATCTTATGTTCAGTACATGCTAATAGCTTGTATGCGACCCCTTCGGGGTCAAGTACGCTGTGTTACGTCTGTGGGGTACCCCTGGGTCATGACATTTCCTGACATGCAATTTACCAAGCTAAAACATGATATGAGAGGGTTAGAAAACATAAGTCATAAAACATGGTCAATGAAAGCTAACATAATTTTAAAACATTGAACACTTGTGAGTTACTTCTTGAAGTAACCTTAGTTCATTATTAATTTGGAAAGTAGCCTTAACCAACATAGAGACCATGTGAGCTGGAACATGATCCCTCAATGTCTCGCACACCGAAAAGGGTTTTCCTACTTGCCAAGGTAAGGACCATGAACTTCTAGCTTAGGTGGATCCACTAGATAATGTCTATCTAGACAATCATCATATGGGTGCACATAGGTAAGGGATAAGGAGATTGCTTCTAGAAACCCGTGTCTACTAATGAGAGATCTTCCATTTGAATATCCTCTCGATGCTAAGCATAAATCCCACGGAATAGTAATTTGTTACTTGCTCTTATTATCCATGGAAGGCACATCATCTTGCCAATCAAAGCTAAGTCGTTATCCATGGAAATGTATCATTCAATAACCAGTCCAAGCTAGATTTCATTAGGATAGCTCTTAGTCTTTGATTCAATTAGGAGAGGAGACATTTCAACCTTAGATTCCTTATTATGTGAAAACCTTTCAGATTATCCTTTTAGGTGTATATAAGAAAATCATTTCACAACACAACGACACCATTATCATTGTTATTTTACTCTCGAAGCATCCTTAAAACATTTGCATAGCTTTTAAAAGAACATGCATAATTCTATATTTTAACTTTAAAGGTTCAAAACCCATTTCCAATCATGAACATATAGAAATGATGGGTTAGATATGGATTTTGATGAGTCCACAAATTGCACTAATTTAGGGCTATATTTTAATAGAAATTGTGTCCTCAAATGTTTATTTTATCTCAATATCTAATGAAAACCCTTAAGTTTCAGGTATTTAAAGTTTAAAGAAAAGAATGGACACTACGTCGCAAAAAGGAACGAAAAGCTAAAAAGAACAAAGAAATGAAGGCTTGAGGATCGTCGAGTCCACTTGGTGAGTCGCCAAAGGGTCTTACTTTGCCTTTTGTTCCAGTGTGCTGAGCCCTGAAGGAAAAAATCAAGTGGGTGGAAAAAGGGAGCAGTCAGCGCATCGCCGAGAAATTCTGCGAAACAGTACCATGTCGCCCAATGACCTAGAGCGCAACTACCCTGAAGGCTGGTACAAGATAGCGATGAACTACACCAAAGGGCGAATCGCCTAGTTGATCGGTGATTCCGACTAACGACGCCGAATGATCTTCTGCAGCACAAATCTATGAAAACTATAAATACTAGTTAGAGTTGTAGTTTTAGGTGTCGAACATTTATTATAATTTTCATATTGAACAGTACTTTTTGATATTTTTTCTCTAAGTTTGAGAGGGTTTTAAAGACTTGAAGATCCAAAAGGTTTCATCTTTAAGATTTGTATTTGGGTCTCTTGGATTCTTCAATTTTGGGCTGCATCAAGACTTAAATCTGCATACCCAGTTGAATGCGAGCTCAATTTGGTATAAATTTCTATCTCTTATACATGTGTGGCAAAAAACCCCAATTCTTGGGGTGTGATTTAGCAAATATGGGTTAAGATAATTGTTGGGTCTTGCTTGCTGATAGGTTAATCGTAGTTTAATTGTGATATCCTTTAGTAGTTGTGGATGAATTTGATGAATTTTTAGTTGCAAATACAAGTTTATTTATGTGTTTTCGGCTTGTTCGATAGAGAGGTCGTAAAATTAAAACTACTAAATTGATGGCCTGTGGGAGTGGGTCGACATGAGGTTCAACTCGAGAGAGTGAATCCTAGTCTCATTCCCACACACTCAGCCCTAGAGAGTGAGTGGGTTAAGGCGTAGGCTGGTCTTCATGCGGCAAGTAGGTGTCCGAGAGGAAGCATTTGAAACGGGGTAAGTTGCTCGAGAGAGAGCTTATCCCCTTAAAAGTTTAGCCTAGTCACAATTATTCTATGAATCTTCTATCAAAAGCATGTACCAAATAATCTAGCTTAACACGTATTCCCATCACATCCCAAGGATCCACTCTCATTACTTAGAAATCCTTATTTATTTTGCTGTTTTTACTTACTAGTGACAAAACCCCCCATTGTTAATTGACACTATTGTGTCCTCCTTTAATTTGAAATGTTTGTAATCGTTAATGTCTTTAGCTACGACTAGTTAGAACTAAATTTTATTTTTCTATTAATTCTCAAAACCACTTTGTTGGGAACTATCCCAACCCTTGGTTGGGTTACTAAACTATTGTACGATCGTAGACATTTGCATCAGAAGTTGTGTCTTGATTACGCAAACATCAAAATGGTGCCGCTACCGGGGAGTGGTGTTATTTGGGAATTCTTAGTTCAGTAGGATTTCTATTTTTAATAGTTGTAGTTTTACTAATTTTATTTTTAGTTATGTTTTTCTCTAAGTTGTTGTATGCAGAAACCCTGAGCATGACTGAGGGAAGTTAGCTGGTTCGGGTTCATCAACACCATAATTATGCCATCATAAAATGAATCAATCCTTCGCCTTGCTAAGGAAGCTTGTCTTGGATTCATCATAGAGAAAACCAGGATAAATCTAGGGATGATCATTGCTAGTGAGATCCATATGAATGCAAAGCAGAGCCAAACATCTCTCCATTTCCCGGTATTAATCACTACATTGTGCAAAAGAGCTCGGGTGCCAAGAGATGCAAAGAAGGATGTGGAATTGGTTGCCACCGCCTCCACCAATATTTGAAAGATCGAAGCCAAATATCTTAAGGACCAAGCGGAAAAGAAGCAAAAAGAAGTTGTGGCCACTGGATCTTTACCTGCAGAAGCATCTTTGCCTACTCCGGCCCCAAAGCCTTCAGGTATTTCTGATGCCATTACCACTCCTGCTGACCCTCCAGGTTCCTCTGTTGCTACGTTACCACACAGACCTACTGATGTTGTTGCCTCCTGTGAGCCGATCACTCAGGCATCCTTGATCCGGATGGGACAGCTTGCCCAATCTGCTGATTGTCGGGCTGCCAACTTAGAAAGCTCCATTCTAGGCATGATTCAAGCTACCATCGATGATGATGTGAAACCACTGAGCACTACTATTAATGCTCTAGCGACCAGGATAGCAGTGTGTGAGCGCGACCAAGGAGCCACAGAGGAGGTGATAGCCTTAAATGCCACCATTACAGAGCTAAGGAAAGATGTGGACTACCTAAAGTTCATTGATATGTCCATGATATTTTGAATTGTGGAAATTCCATATTTGCCGGAAATGCCTCAGACCACCACAGGACATGGGGATGGAATGGAGAACACAGCCGATCCTGAGTTAGAGGTAGAGGCTGACGAAGAGATGTTTAAGGGAGCTGCAGCTGCCGACATAGCTGAAACTGAAGAAATCAAGATAAGATGTTGTTGTGCAGGCTTCCTTGGCAAAGGATCCTACTGCTGGATCCAATAAAGCTGGTCCTTCTGAGATCACTCTTGGCACTGATGCCCTGACAGATGGAGTGACTACTTAGACGGGATCCCATCTTTACCTCCCTCTTTGTCTTTCTTTAATTGACTTGCTGGATACTTTTATTTGCGTTTGAGGACAAATGTTTTTGTTTGTGGTGGGGTGAGGCCCACACCTTTTGTGTGCTACTTTTGTTCGTGTTTTGTGTTTATATTTGGGTTGTTCTATTTAAAATTGTGTTAATACTGCTTTTCTGTGCATGTTTGAGCTTGTGTCTCCTTTTATTTTACATTGCAAAATGATTTTGACCCGTCCGAAAAATTGGTGCTACCTCTCGTGTGTTGAATGTGGATGTTCCTTGGCAAATATGAACCTCAGTTTCGATCAATACCGATGACTTGAATAGTGCTTACAATCGAACGAACATGAATGTATCGCTACGATGAGGCCAAATGAAGTTGCATAGACAATATGTGAACTCTTTGCATGTCATTGTGATTAGCCATTTATCAAATCTATTCTCTTGTGATGACCGTTGCACAGTAGCAAAAGTGTGGAGTCTTGTTTGACTTAAGTGTCGATGCCTTGTGTGATAAGCTTACCTGGAACCATGCATGACAAAACCTAGAATTTGCCATGTTGGTCCGGTTGACTAAGTAAGACTTTCTCTTGATATGATCTTAGGCAACTTCGAAGAGTGTGAACCAATTAGACATATACCTCTTTTGTGAACTACTTCGTAAGTGTGTGATTCTCTCTTGAACACCCTTTGAGCATTACCCTTCGTTGGAAGAAACTTGATGAAAACTAGAACTTTCTTAATCCATTACCTATAATCCTCTTGAATTGTGGTTAATTGAATAGTCAACTTAGGCCAAAAGCCTAAGTTGGGGTGTGGTGAAAAAGAAAAGAGATAGTCAAGAACTGCAATGAAAGTCTCCTTTAACCCATGGTATTAAAAAATGGAGCCCTTCTATTTAAAAAAAAAAAAAAGTTGTGGAATAAAGTACCAAAGAAATTAGGTTCTGAACAATCCATGTGAAGCAAATAATAGGATGACCTATGATGCACTAATGAAAATGATGAAGGAAAAAGAAAGGAAGTGTTGAGAGCACCACATTACTTGAGCATAAAAGACACGGAGCCTAAATGACCATACCTTTACACTCAGCCCTATTACAAGCCTTTGTATGACCTTTGTGATCTTGAGAAAGTCGAAACAAATGTTGATTGGAAAATGCGGGCAAACCTATGGGTGAAAGCATGCATTGTGTTCGTCTTTTTGAGTGTAAGTGTTGTATCTGATTCCTGAACTTTAAATTGATTATACCTTTGCGTGTGAAAATTGAATCATCATTTGTGTGACGGCATTGGAAGGCTTTTGTTGAGGTTGAACTTACATTTGAAGAAAGTATTGTGAGCTTGAGAATCTTTGGTAATGGTGTGTCACAACTTGAATCTTTTAGTATACAATTGATCCTTGCAAAAGTAAATTGAGTCTTGTTGTGTACATTCAGAATTGAGTCTTGTGTAGCACTATTTGAGACATCCATGTTGAACTATTGAACTTGAGTTTTACTTGAGGACAAGCAAAACTTAAAGATGGGGGTGTTGATGAGTCCACAAATTGGACTCATTTAGGGCTATATTTTAATAGAAATTGTGTCCTCAAATGCTTATTTTATCTCAATATCTGATGAAAACCCTTCAGTTTCAGGTATTTGAAGTTTGAAGGAAAGCGTGGACACTACGTCGCAAAAAGGAACGAAAAGGCTGAAAAGAACGAAGAAATGAATGCTTGAGCATCGTCGAGTCCACTTGGCGATTCGCCGAAGGATCTTACTTCGCCTTTTGTTCCAGTCTGTTGAGCCCTGAAGGAAAGAATCAAGTCGACAGAAAAAGGGAGCAGTCGGCGCATCGCCAAGAAGTTCTGCGGAGCAGTACCATGTCGCCCAATGACCTAGAGCACGACAACTTTGAAGGTTGGTGTAAGACTGCGATGAACTACACCAAAGGGTGAATCGCCAAGTTGATCGGCTATTCCGACTAACAACGTTGAATGATCCTATGTAGCACAAATCTGTGAAAACTATAAATACTAGTTAGAGTTGTAGTTTTAGGTGTAGAACATTTATTTTAATTTTCATATAGAATAGTACTTTATGATATGTTTGATCTAAGTTGGAGAGGGTTTTGAAGACTTGAAGACCCAAAGGGTTTCATCTTCAAGATTTGGATTTAGGTCTCTTGGATTCATCAATTTTGGACTGTATCAAGACTTAAATGTTCATACCCAGTTGAATGCAATCTCAATTTGGTATAAATTTCTATCTCTTATACATGTGTGGCTAAAAACACCAATTCTTGGGGTGTGATTTAGCGAATATGGGTTAAGATAATTGTTAGGTCATGCTTGTTGATAGTTTAATCGTAGTCTAATTGTGATTTCATTTAGTAGTTGTGGATGAATTTAATTAATTCGTAGTTGCAAATACAAGTTTATTTATGTGTTTTCGGCTTGCTCGATACAGAGGTTGTAAAACTAAAACTAGTAAATTGATGGTCGGTAGGAGTGGGTCGACATGAGGTTCAGCTCAAGAGAGTGAATCCTAGTCTCACTCCCACACACTCAGCTCGAGAGAGTAAGTGGGTTAAGGCATAGGCTGTTCTTGCGGCAAGTGGGTGTTCGAGAGGAACACATTTGAAACGGGCTAAGTTGCTCGAGAGAGAGCTTATCCCCCTTAAAGTTTAGCCTAGTCACAATTATTCAATGAATCTTCTATCGAAAGCATGTACCCAATAATCTAGCTTAACCCGTATTTATGTCACATCCCAAGGATCCCCTCTCATTACTTTGCAATCCTTATTTATTTTGCTATTTTTACGTACTAGAGACAAAACCTCCCATTGTTAATTGATACTCTTGTGTCCCCCTTTAATTTACAATGTTTTTAATCATTAATGTCTTTATCTATGACTAGTTAGAACTAAATTTTATTTTTCTATTAATTCTCAAAACCACTCTCTTGGGAACGATCCAAACCCTTGGTTGGGTTACTAAACTATTGTACGATCGTAGACACTTGCATCGAAAGTTGTGTCTTGATTACTCAAACATCAAATTTCATCATAAATTCACATTATTCTATAATTACATGCTTGATTTTGTAAAACTCTTCGTTCATAATCAAATCCCACATCATATTATTATAACTTGGAAAATATGGGGATTACATGGGTTTATGAGGGAAATCATCATAAAATCATATTATATCAATAATTCATGCATAAGAGATCATAATTCAATCACTTAAATCAATAATCAACAGAACCCATTATAATTGAAGAAAATCCTAACTAAATAGGGGATTTGTAACTTTTAAAATAGAGGAATTTGGGAATTACATGAATGGAAGGAATCCATGGATGAAAACTATCATACTATGAAGAAAATTGCTAATCTTCAATGGAGGAATTGAGACTTGACTTTAAACCCTAGTTTGAATTCTTCTTCTTCAAGCTTTCTAGAGAGAGAAATATTTGAGAGTTCTTCTTTTTGGTGAATTTGAAGATAATGATGTGAATGAACTAATTTGGTGATTGAAATCACTTATGTAGGGGTCTTAGTGAAGGGTAAGACGATGTGTATAAAGGATAAAATAATTAGAAAAGGATCCAACTACCCTTAAATTTAACTGCTAAACGTAACATTCGACCACGACCGACGGACATGACAACAGTCTATCTTGCATGACAGTCGTTTCTTGTCAGGAACATGGATCTGGGATATGTACCACCGGCCCTCGAACGTGGACCATAGTCCCACAAACGGTCCGTTGGTTTGGGCCATGGTTCTATCTTTTTGAAAAAAAATGTTGGTGCCATCCATCGAGCACACCTACGGTCCATTGTCCCATCCACGGGCTGTTGGTGGCCTCTATTGGTTATCTCCTGCAGTCTCTGTAAAATGTTGTCTTACCCTTTTTCGGATCCAAGGTGTTACACACAAAGTTGCCACACCATACTATCTGCAATCTAGAGGACAAGTTGAGGTGTTTAATCGGAAGATAAAAAAATCCTCGAAAAATGGTAAATGTCCACTGATGTACCATGAATTTTAGGTAATATTGATACATTTCACATAGGATTTTTGAATGTCTAGGGCATTTTTGTGTTAATTTTATGTGTTTTTTGTTGTAATTTCAGGAAACGAACTCAGGTGTGAAAAGATGAAGATGTAGCTGAGTCAAGTGCTGAGAAAGAGCCACTTACGGACCGTAGGATGAGTGATGCCCCATAAATAATGGTCGTGGGACGACCAGACATGGCAAGATTGAAGCTCATGGAAATCTGACCATGTATGGAACCACGGTGGGGACTGACGGACCGTTGAATGACTTACGGTCCGTCCTAGAGCTCCGTAGAAGTGATCAGAGGAATGGTTCCAGTACCTGAGTTGAAATAATCTAAGTATGGAGCGACGGAGGTGACTGACGGTCCATTGTCTCACTGACGGACCGTGCTGCTAGTTCGTGGAAGCTAACTGAGAAGGTGGATTTTTGAAAATTTCAAATCGACAGACACTTACGGACCATCATTCGACTTATGGATCGTAGGTCAGCCTTGTGGAATGGAGACCCGTTCTGCAGTTTTATTTTCTTATGTTGTTTCCCTTTTATTTTTGGATTTTTTTTCTATAAATAGGATATGTAAACCACGTTTTTGGGGGTTAGATTTTTTTACTTTTACTCTAGTTCTTGACTTGGGGAGATTAACTTGCAACTTTAGCAATTCTTAATTTCCTAAAATCATTTTTGAAGATTTTGGTGTTGCAATTCAAATTGAATTTTTGGATTTATTATTCTTCTTACGTAAACTCATAATTCTTTCATCTAAAACAATGAATTGTGTTCATATGATTATGGGTAACTAAACTCCACAACTAGGGTTGTGGGAACCATGAGCGAATAACAAAGTATGAATAGTAAATAAGCAATTGTTGAATAGTGTTTTGCATGCATTGATATATTCTTTCGTTTAAAAGTATTTTTAACAGTGTGCAACGTTAGAACTCGCCTTGTTGCTACTTGCCGGACTAAGGAGGTAATCAACAAGAAAAGAATTATCAACATATATTTAGTGTGATACTCTCTAATAGTCTTGTGTCGATTGGTGTGAAGTAAAAACTAAGCCAAACATCGATGTGATGTCTAATATGAGGTAAAGGTAAGGGTTAGTAAATTATACACACATAGCCAGACCAAGGTGCAGGGTGAAATTCTCTAGATGCCGGACCAAGGATTTAGAGATACCTAACTTATCACTTTGCATGTACTACACTAGGAAAGGATTGTTATTACTAGGATTACTGCATTATGAGCTTGTGGGGAACACGTATACCCTAGATAATTCTCTCATCTTGATAACAACCAAAATTGACTTTTGTTTACTGATTACTTACTGAATTCTTACAATTTGTTTCACAAATCCCCCCTTTTTAATTACTTGTTTCTGGAAGTAATTTGACTAAACGAATATAATTGTTGGTTAAAGTGAAGTCTAAACCATTTTCCTTGTGGGATCGACCACAACCTACAAGTTGGGTTCTTTACTTGATAACGATCGCTTATGCTTCTTTAGGGAGGTGTAATTTGAGCGAATCAAATTTTGTCGCCGTTGTCGGGGAATTTGGCTTTTATTATTTTAACTACATTATTGAACTTTAGTCAAATATTTCCTAATTTTACTTTCTCTTTTTGTTTTTGTCTCTCTCAGGTTCTGACTCTAGTGTATGCCAAGTACACGAAGCCAGGGTGAACCAGTTACGCCTTACAATCCAGAGTTGAACCGAACTTTACAAAGAATGAACAATTCAAGGAGTTCAAGTTAATCCTATCGGAGCCAATCTAGGTGATGTAGTCGAGTTGCAATCTCCGAGGGTAGTTGGTGGAGACGACCAAGTTCTAGCTGAAAATCAGCTGGGAGATGTAGTGAGGGTAAATGGTCCACCAGGCCCACAACTGCATGACAACAATAGGGGCAACGTCAATATTACTGACTCTAATGGACCTCTTGTCCTACCTCATTTGCCTCTGGGGAACACATTTGTAGTGACCAGTAGCTTGATGCAGATGTTTACAGTGAGGGGCTTGTTCTCGGGGTTGCCATTGGAGGACCCACATGCTCACATAGCCAAGCTAAGGGTGGTTTGCAAGAGCTGTGTAGGTCGACCAAACTTAGATATGGATGTCATCGGATTGCCAGTGTTCCCTCTATCACTGACAGGAGATGCTGATGTATGGTTCACTGAGCTTCCTTATAACTCAATCTATACATGGTTCGGGGAATGACCCACGGACCGTTCTGCATCTCCATCGTTTCCATCTGTGACTATGCCTTGGTTACTTCTTATGTACGGAGCATGCCCATGGACTGTAGGTTGACCTCTGGTTCCCTCCGTCGGTTACCACTGTAGCTTATCAAAATTTATATTTTTTCGTTAGGAGATGACCTTACGACTTATCGATGAGGATACCGACAAGCAACGAGACCCGGATTACTCACCCACACCTACCCGGACCGCTCGGAACCAATCCAAGAAGGTGCTCCTCGACGTAGTCACTTCCTCCCAGTCTGATGAGGAGGATACACTGATCGGATTACCGACTAGGTCTGGGTCCAGTTCTGCGTCTAACTCTGCTGCCGGGTCTGGTCTGGGTCCGACACCGGTTCAAGTGCACATGAAGCGGTTGCCTCGTCTGATGAGGGATCTAGCTCTGACGGGATTCACATCCCTTAAAATGCCCAACTAGATCTTGTAGAAGGAGAGCCGAATAGGTGGTGCGTCGAGGGGAAGTGGAAGATTTACCATGACGCCACGATGAAAAATGCCAAGGAAAAGATAGCCCGTACAATTACGGACAAGCACAGAGTTCTCACCGGGAGCCTCCACACTATGCCAGTTATCCACCAGCTTTTCCAAAGGCACAAGTGTGAGTGGATGGCTCGTGATCTGGGTACTTATAGCGAGGATATTGTGTGGGAGTTTTACCCTTCCTATGTTGCCACTCTCCGAGGGCGAATTCACTAGAACGCCAAGACCGCAGCACAAGACCCCCTCGCATCCACCATGGTCTGAGGTGTCTCGGTGAACTTATCCCACACCACCATCTGCCGGTTTATTTACGGCCCTAACCCTCACTACACATGGGCGGACCCCACCGCTGAATTTGACTATCGGTGGGAGATTGTGCGGACAGGAGCCTTCGACCGAAATGCGGACCAAAGGGAGGCGGTTATCTCATTGCTTGCTTGGCATCTGGCTTTGGATGGAGAGAGAGCGGAATGGGTTGTTGCGCCCCGATTGGGTATTCGGAAGGCCACCCTCACTTTGGCAGCCAATTTCTTTTGGATATTTGTCTGAAATAGATTGTCACCAACAATGGCCGATAATATAGTCACTTGGGATAGAGCGGTTATGGTGGCTGCACTGGTTGCCGGATTGGATATAAATTCCCCCCGCCTACTACTGCAAAAATTGCATGAGAGGGCTTTCAACACCACCACCACCTATCTTTTCCCCTATATGATCGTTCAGCCTATTTGGCACTGTGATAAATTGGTGCATGCGACTAGGACCCTTGACATTGGGTTGATGCAGGATGACGTGTATGTGGCAACACTATGCAGAGGGTCTCGAGTCGATGTACCTATGGGCGAGGATATGGTACACACTGTGGGGCAGATGCAGGGAGATGGACCCCCCCACTAACACTCCGCTTGATTAGCACCCAGCTTCCTTGTCTTAGTCAGCCAGCCAGCCAGGCGCCGAGCTCATCTCGAGCCACCCCAATCTACGGAGCGACTATGATACCATTGGCTCGAGTCTAGAAATTGGAGGGTCAGATGGCAACCTTGTTGCACCATATTAAGCCCTAGATGCGGAAGTTGATTGCTGAGTTCGAAGAGAGAGTAAAAAAAAGGATGGAGGCAAAAACGGACCAATAGGTCCAAGCAATTCATAAGCAGCTCGATGCCTTCAAGTTGATATTTCTAGAGAGGCTAGCTCCTACTGCTTATTTGTCCTATTTTCAGACCGAGCTAGCTACTCTCCGGGCCGATGTTGACGCCATCCCGGCCTCACCATTTACTTTGAGCCTAAATTAGACCATTTCTTTCTATACCCCTAACTCACCTTCCCATAATCTACTATGTTGGCCCCAGTCCCTCCTTGGACATGTGCACCTCAACTTAGGCCAAAAGCCTAAGTTGAGGGTGGCTAATGTAAAGAGTCACCTCAATCTTGCCCCTGATCCGACATCTTGTATTGTGCACCTCAACCAATGGAAAATCCATAAGTTGAGGGTGGCTATGAAAGAGGAAACCAAAAGAACAATGTGTATGAAAAGAATTTGATGTTGAAAAAAAGAAGAAATGATGTGACTTGTTAAAAGCTGAAAAAAATAAAATAAAACAAAAAAAAAAGTGAAAAATAAAGAGCTACAAAGTCTAAAGTCATATCCATGGTCGAAGAAAATCAAGGGAAAGAAGGTAAAACTGTAGGATGTCAAAAATAGGGCAAAATGAGGTTGAAAGCCTACTGTAATGTCAAGGAGGGCAGAAAGTCACTAAGAAGTACCCAAATGTACCACACCTGACCCTGAGCCTACGTTACAAGCTAAGAAAGTCCTATAGTGATCCTAGAATCTAGTTTGGAGAGTCAAAGCAGTGAAAATAAGGGCAAGCCTAAGGTATTGAACACTAATTGTACTTGAAATTTCTTCTGAGCATGAGTGTTGAATCAATCCTTGTACTAAAATTCATATTCATTGTGTGAAAAGAGGGATTTCTTTTGAAGTAAGGGCATTAGTTACATTGTCGGAAATTGGTACCTTGGTGATAGTAAAATAGTCTATGTTGTGTGCTGGTTGGTCGATTTGTGTCATGTTTTGATCCGCACAAGTTAGGTTGTTGAGTCTAAGAGAACAAAGTCGCACTCAAAGTAAAAGTCGGGATGAAGATCCATGAGATTGCTTGGGCAGAAAATATGTGCTTCTGTACAAGTGTCGTTTAGAGTCATAATGTGTTGCTTGAGGACAAACATAGATTTTAAGTTGAGGGTGTTGATTTACCGTGAGTTTTCGGTACTATTTATACGTTTCACTTAGGATTTTTGAATGTCTATTGCATTTTTGTGTTAGTTTTATGTATTTTTTACTGTAATTTGAGGAAATAAACTCAAGCGTGAAAAGATGAAGATGTAGCTGAGGCAAGTGCTGAAAAAGATCCACCTACAGAGGCACCTATGGACCGTAGGATGAGTCACGCCCCGTAAATAAAGGTCATGGGACGACCAGGCATGGCAGCATTAAAGCTCATGGAAATCTGACCAAGTGTGAAACCACGATGGAGACTGACGGACCGTCGAATGACTTACCGTCCGTCCTGCAGCACCGTAGAAGTGATCAACGGAGTGGTTCCAGTACCTGAGTTGAAATAATCTAAGTATAGAGTGACGGAGGTGATTGACGGTCCTTCATCTCACTGACGGACCGTGTTGCTGATTCGTGGAAGCTAACTGAGAAGGTGGATTTCTGAAGATTTCAAATCGGCTAAACGGAAGAGACCTACGGACCATAGGTCAGCCGCGTGGAATGGAGACGCGTCCTACAATTTTATTTCCTTATTTTGTTTCCCTTTATTTTAGGATTTGTTTTCTATAAATAGGGTATATAAACCTCATTTTTGGGGGTGAGATTTTTTACTTTTACTCTAGTTTTTGACTTGGGGAGATTAACTTGCAACTTTAGCAATTCTTAATTTCCTAAGTTCATTTTTGAAAATTTTGGTGCTACAATTCAAGTTGAATTTCTGGGTTTATTATTCTTCCTACGTAAGTTCATAATTCTTTCATCTAAAACAATGAATTGTGTTCATAAGATTATGGGTAACTAAACTCTAGAACTAGGGTTGTGGGAACCATGAGCGTATAACAAAGTATGAATAGTAAATAAGCAATTCTTGAATAGTATTTTTCATGCATTGATAATTCTTTCGTTTAAAAGTCTTTTTAATGGTATGCAACGTTAGAACTTGCCTTGTTGCTACTAGCTGGACCAAGGAGGTAGTCAACAAGAAAAGAATTATCAACTTAGATTTAGTGTGATATTATCTAATAGTCTAGTCTCGATTGGTGTGGAGTAATAACTAAGCTAAACATCGATGTGATGTCTAATATGAGGTAAAGGTAAGGGTTAGTAAACTATACACACGTAGCCGGACCAAGGTGTGGGTTGAAATTCTCTAGATGCCGGACCAAGGATTTAGAGATACCTAGCTTATCACTTTGCATGTAGTGCCCTAGGAAAGGATTGCTATTACTAGGATTACTGTGTTATGAGCTTGTGGGGAACACGTACACCCTAGTTAATTCTCTCATCTTGATAACAACCAAAATTGACTTTTGTTTATTGAATTCTTACAATTTGTTTCACAAATCCCCCCCTTTTTAATTTCTTGTTTCCTGAAGTAATTTGACTAAACGAATATAATTGTTGGTTAAAGTGAAGTCTAAACCATTTTCCTCGTGGGATCGACCCCAACCTACAAGTTAGGTTCTTTACTTGATAACGATCGATAATGCTTCTTTAGAGAGGTGTAATTTGAGGGTATCACCACCCCGATTGACCTAGCAATTTTGATAATGAACTTTGGGCTTATCGTAAAACGTTCAAATCTCCTATTGGCATGTCTACGTACAAATTGGTATTTGGGAAGGCCTGCCATATTCTAGTTGAATTAGAGCACAAATCCTTATATGCATTGAAGAGAATGAATTTTAATTGGGATATTCCACCTAAACATCGTGTATATCAACTACTTGAGTATGAAGAATTTATATTCCAAGCATATGATACCTCCATATTCTACAAAGGGAAGTCAAACATTGGCATTCCACCGAAATCCTACATCTAGAGATTAGAGTGGGTGAGCTAGTCCTTCTTTTCAGTTCATGCTTGAAACTCTTTATAGGTAAACTAAATTAAAGGTAGTCTGGACCTTACAGAGTCAATAAAGTGTATGGGAATGGGGCAATTTAAATCAAAGATATAAATCGGATCAAATTCAAAGTTAATGGCAAAAGGCTGAAAGTATATTTGGGAAACCCTAATTCGGTGAGACACTGATTAAGTTAGGCGAACTCGACTTAGATCGCCCACTGAGCTACATAATTTACACTATGTAATATCAACTTTGGCAATGAAATGGATAAAAAGGTTAATCATTTAATTGCATTGAGAGATCAGTCTTCAATTCGCCAAAGTGATGTGAATTTTCTCATGCACTAAAGGCTTGGTGTAAAACATCGGATTCGGGAAAGCCTAGAAAAGGATCAAGTAGCAAACTAAAATCCCAAAAAGTAGACTATGGAACCCTCAATGGAGCCCTAGATGGGCTGTGAAAGGGACCACGGTTCATTGAGGGGATCGTGGTACGTTTCTAGAATCTTCCCTGTGTAAGATTCACTTACACGGACCACTAGATGGCCCATGGTGAAATTGACAAGCCGTTAAACTTGTCGTGAAGGGGGTGAAGTAAGTAGGGGTCTTTCTCTAGCTACTGGTCAATGGCCACATGCATCACAATAGTCCGTGAATCCCCACACGGACCTTGAAGTCGTCCGTGAAGGATTTTCCTTAGACCTAGAGTTTAGGGTCAACTTCATACGATCATATATTTTAGCTCAACTGAATTAGGTAACGCATGACCTATCAAATTAAAGGTCTTTGAGTCCTCTTTCCAATGCCACCGTGTTTTCCCAATTCCCATGTTAAAGTAAAAATGTATGCCCGATATAGTGATGCACTGTTAGGCAGAATTTTTTCACGACAACTTTGATGGGCCGTGGTGATGATGACGACCCGTTTTGGCCTCAATCATGCCAATTCGGCAGTTTCCAGTGAGGTACTTTGGGTCTTTTCCCCCAATAATTTTAACTCAATACTAAGTCATTTTTCCTTCTACCCAAAGCCCTATAAAATGATTCTAAGCCCCCAAATCACCAAAACTAAATTTGTTCCCTAAAATTTCAAAAATTTGATGAAGCTCTTCCTCTCCAAATATTTTTCTCTGTAGAAACTGAAGAAGAAACCTAGGGTTTCAAGATCAAGCCGCCAAATACTCCATTACTTTCATGCTTTTGGCATGAAGTATGATAGTTTTCATACATGGATTCCTTCCATTAATGGAGTTCCCAAATTCTCCTATTTTAAAAGTTAGAAATCCCCAATTGAGTTAAGGTTTTATTCAATTGCCATGGGTTCTCTTCAAAGTTTATTTGAATGATTGAATTATGATCTCTTATACATGTATTGATGAAATACTATAGTTTTTATGATGATCCCCCATGAACCCATGTAAATCCCATATTTTCCAATCATGATGATATAAGGTGGGTTTGGATTAGGAAAGAATATTTTTATGAAATCAAGCATGAATTGATAGATTTATATGGTTTTATAATGAATTTCTATGAACCCATATCTAACCGATGATTTCTAGATGTTAATGATTGAAAGTGGGCTTTGAACATTGAAAGGTGAATTATGAAATTATGAATGTTCTTATGAAGTTTATGTAACTGTTTTAAAGGTGCTTTGAAAGTGAAGTATCAATAATGATGTTGTTGTTGTTGTGTTGTTTAAAGGAATTTTCACATATAAACACCTATGCATGATTGTAAAAGGTATTCTCACATAATAATGGTTCTTAGTGTTGAAAGTCTTTCTCAACTAAAATGAACCAATGCTAAGAATTTAATCTAATGATGAGGCAAGAGGCGATTACCCATTCTCTCTAATTGAGTGACAAGAGGCGATTACCCATGTCACATGACTTAAGGAAAAGAGGCAATTACCTATGTTCCTTCAAGAATAAGAGATGATTACCCATGTTCCTTTATGATCTATGATAAAATGATCATGGACGGTGAAAGGTTTTCTCACCCATGGTCTAAGGAGCTATCCTATGATAATACAAGGGACGACTACCCATGTCTTTTGAAGATAATATAAGTCAATGGTTTAGTAGTTGTTAAGACATTAGTGTTATATTTTGATTGAGGGAGATGGATTTGAAACGACTAGTGGGGTTTGATCCTAAGGGGGGGATAATGTGCCTCATGGTTGGTACGCGAGAACAACTATGTAGGTTTTGGAAAAATTCCTTATTATAGTTTGGTGGGCGAAAGTTGGAGGTGATGTGATTTCTTAGTATCCCTATCTCTTTCCTTTATCTTTGAGTCTAGCTTGAGGTGTTAGCTTCATGATTATGTGCATTTGAGTATGATCTTGCATGTTTGTCTTATGAAAATATGTTTTTAAAAGTATGTTTTATCTTGGAGATAAAGTTTCCTCCTCGAGTATGTACAGTTGTGTGATTGCATTCTTGTTGGCCTGCTAGGTCTAGCTCCTATCTTCCTTATGATTTTTTTAAAAATGTTTTAGGTTGGAGTCAATGTTCCTTCTTGTTTATGTGCATTTAGATGAAGTTGCATTAATGATTGAGTTGCTAGTTTCACTCTTACTCTTTTTGTGCTAGTTTGTGTTTCATTCGAGGACGAATGTTTTCCAACGGGAACATAATGTGAAACTTCAGATTCGGGAAAGTCTAGAAGTGGGTCAAGTGGGAAACTCACAAGCCTAAAAAGTGGACCATGGAATCTTCCACGGAGGCCTACACAGGTTGTGAAGGGGACCACGGTCCATTCAGGGCTAGTGGTAGGTTTCCAGAACCTTCCACATGTAAGCATCACTTTGACGGATGCCTAATGTAACACCCTAAAAACTATTAAGCTAAACTAGATCTTGACGTTAGGGTAAGAGTATTAAATGTACCTCCCCGTACTTAAAAATATAGGGTTTCGTGTAAGAACGTCACGATACGACCTCCAAGGACAAACCATGGGTCATTGAGGAGGACACCAAAAATGTGCATGGGCAATGACTCATGAGGGAACCGCACGCCCCGTAGGTGAGGGGTCCTAAGTCAAGCCCCCATAAACAAATCCCACTAATTCAATCCACGTTCACCAGCACGGGACGTGGGTCCAACTATGGTCTGTCAGTGGTGGTGCGTGGGTGAGGCCTGAAACTACCTTTTAGCAGTTAAGTGTAGGGGCATTTTGGGTTTTTCCTGTTTTAATTAATATTAAGTGATGTCAGTTTATACTAAATGAGAACACCTATATAAGGATTTTAAGTCACCAAATTAGGTTATCTTCCTCTTAATTCCAAATCCCAAAGAAAGACCCAAACTATCTCCAAAAATTCTCTCTCTAGAACTCCAAGGAAGATTAAGAAGGAAAGTGAAGCTAGGGTTGAAAGAGAAAGGTTTTCTACTCAATTTCATTGGAATTCATAGCTAAGATATGTTGATCGTCATCCATGCATAGAATTTATCCATGGATCCCCTTCAAAACCCCCAATTTCGAAGCTAGAAATCCCAAAAGTTAGGGTTTGACTTCAATCTGATGGATTCCATTCAAATTTGTTTTTTAATTATTGGATTATATTTTACTATGTATATTTTATGATTTTATTTGGTTTTATGTTGAATTCCTTAAGAATCCATGAATTCCCCTATTTTCCCAATTTGGATCTCAAAGTGTGGGTATTGATTGATGCGAGTAGAATATGATAGAATTGTACATGTAGTAATTGAACTACTTGAATTATATTATCATCAATGTCTAATGCAGTAATTCTAGATGTGTTGATGGATTATGATCTATGGTCCTTGAAGGGGAATGTATGAGAATTATGCATGATTATGAGGGTTATGTATATGGTTTAAGAACACTTGAGAGTAAAGTGAATATATTTAAGATCTTGTTGTTGTTGTGTTGGAAGGTTATCCTCATATGCACACTTATGTATGATTATGATATGTTGTGAAAGTTTTCTCACAATATGATGATTCTAAGGTTGAAAGGTTATTCTCACTTATGGAATCTATGAGCCATAGTATGAGTTCTGTTGGATTGAGTGTCAAGACATTCTTCCATAAATATGAACTTAATTCAAGACGTAATATGAACTCAATGGGAATTTTGGTGAATTGCATGTAATTTGGCAGTTCGGTGATCACCACATTTTTTCCCCGAATGGCCGCCTAGTAAGAATTTCTTTTCTTCCTACTCTGTCTATTTATGTGCCAAGTACTTTATCTTTATCTTTTTGTCATTTTTAGTTTATCTTGTAGTTTTTTATCTCTCCTAACATTGAGGACAATGTTGGATTCTTTAAGTGGGGGTGGTAGGAGTCTGTTATTCTATAAAAATGCACAAGTGTCGGGTGTGGTCAATATCGATGACCTAAAAAGTGCTCTTAATTGAACAAAAAGAATGTGCGGCTACGATGAAGCCAATGAAGTTGCATCGACTATGTGTGAAATTTTAGCATCCCGTTTCTGACTAGCCGGTTATCAAATGAGTCTCTTGTGATGAACATTGCACACTAGCTAGAAAGTGTGGAGTCTTGTTTGACATTGGTGAAAATGCTTTGTGTGATGAGATTACTTTGAACATCGCATGTGATGACCCCTAAAATTTGCCCCATTGGTCTGGTTGATTGAGTAATGCAAGCACTTGAAATGATCTTAGGCAACAATTTTGAAGAGTGAAAACAATTTGACAATATACCTCTTTTGTGGCCAATCTTGTGAGATGAGTGAACCTTGCTTGACAAATTTTGAGCCTTACCCTTTTTCTTGAAAGGAACTTGAACAATTGTGACCTCTCTTTATTTGATTCACCCATAACTTTCATGAAGTGTGGTTTATTTGAATAGCCAACTTAGGCCAAAAGCCTAAGTTGGGGGTGCGGTGAAAAGATAAAGAAAGTCAAAAAGTGTGATAAATCCCCCTTCGAGTAATGGTTTTGAAAAACATTGAACCTCTCCATGTAAAAAAAGGGAAAAGAGAAGAGAAAACAAACAAAGAAAAGGAATGAAAAGTTGTGAAATAAAGTGGTGGAAATTGCAAAAGAAATGGGGTATCTGGTAGTTCATATGAAGTTGAATAATGGGGTGAATTATGAGCATTTTTGAAATATCAAAGCAAGAGAGGAAAGTGATGTTCCAACCATACTTCATGAAGGTAGAAGCCACTAAGATTAAATGACCATACCTTGACACTCAGCCCCGTTACAAGCCGTAAAAAGTCATTTGTGATCTTGAGTGAGCTGAACTGAATGTTGACTGGAAAAAATAAGGGCAAACCTATGGGTGAAATCACGCATGTGTTCATCTTTCTGAGTGTGAGAGTTGTATGTGATTCCGGAACTTCAAAATTGTTGAGAAATTGTGTGTGAATATGGAATCATCTTTGTTTAGAGGGCATTTGAGTACCTTTGTTGAGCTTGAACTTGCATTTCAAGCAAGTATTGTGAAGTTGAGCATCTTTGATAATGGTTAGTCACAATTTGAATATTTGAGTGCACAACTGATCTTTTCATGAGTAGTTTGAACCTTGTTGTGTACATTCATGATTGAGTCTTATGCAGCACTATTTGAGACATCCTTTTTGAACTGCTGACCTTGAGATTTCCTTGAGGACAAGCAAAAGTTTAAGTTGGTGGTGTTGATGAGTCCGAGCTTTGGACTCATTGGGGCTTTGTTTTGATAGTTTTAGAGTCCTCCAATGCCTGATTTATGCTATAAACTAATGTTAAATCCTTGATTTTTAGGTATGTTAATTGAGGAGAAAAGAAAGGATACTAACAGTCAAAAAGGAATAAAACAAGCTAAACAAGGGAAGAAAAGCAAACTTGATGATCGCTAAGAGCACTCACCGAATATCCGAGTTTACCCCTAGCCTACCTAATTTTACAGTACACTGTACCAGAAATAATAGAGATTTGGGGGAACTGTACTCCATATTGGCGGATCGTCGAATCGATCGGCGAGATAAGATGGTACCGCCGAACCCACTGAATTACGAGACAAAGATGAAATTGAATTGGAGAGCAAAAGCTAAAGGGAGGATCACAGAAGTGATCGGCGATCCCGATGCAGACCGCCTATAGTTAGAGTGCATAATGGATGAAAATGTGAAAAAAAAAAAGGTTATGAACAAGGATAATCGGTGAGTCGCCGATCGGACGGCGAAGCCCGACTTTCCTCACCAATCAACCCCAAAAAGCCACATCTCAGAGCAATATAAAGTGACTTTTGGAAGAGAGAGAATTCCTCCAGCCATTGTGTAATGAAATAGAGAGAACAAAAATACAGTTGTTATTGATTTTAAGCAATTTTGGCAAGATATTTCAATTGGGCGTTGTAATAGAAAAGATATTATTAGAACTTCAAAAATCAATACCCAGCCATGGAGCATGTATTAGGTACTGAATTTTCTTCTTTTATTATGATTATTAAAACCCCAATCTTGGGGGTTTGACAATGTGATTAATTGCTGAATTTGCTTTGATGAGTGCTAGTCGTTATTAATTTTAGTGCTACGTCGAAGTGGGTCTGACTTATTGTTATGGTTTAATTGCTCTATTGTATGTTATTTCAGTATGATTTAGTGTTTTATGCTTACTTAGCAAAAAAGTGTAAAGCTAAGGTGATAAGTTGGCACTCATAGTTATTGGGTCATGGTGGGTTCAACTCGAGAGAGTGAATCCCAAGATTCATTTTATGTATTCAGCTCCAGAGAGTGAGTGTAGTGAGGTTGTGGGCTGGTCTCCATGTTTATCACATTGAAGTTCGAGAGAACTCAATTGAAATGAGGTAGTTGTTCGAGAGAAAAGTACCTCACAAAGGTACCAACTTTCAGACAATGTAACTAGTGCCCTCACTTCAAATGAAATCCTTTCCACACAGAAGATATGAATTTAGTGTTTTAGGATTCATTCAACCCTCACGCTCATAAGTGCTTATAAGTAAAGTTAGTGCTCAATACTATAGGTGTAACACCCCAGAAATTAGTAGTCTAAACTAGGATATTAAGTTAGGGTTCTCAGGTTTGGTATAAGGGTTAGAGTAATCGATTAGACTTCCCTTGCATAGAATGAGGGGTTTAGTGGTTGAACGTCAATGAACGTCTTATAGGCCTGCCTAGGTCTTGGTATGAGGGGTTGTCAAGTCTAGGGTGTGGGCAAGGGCTTAAGCTATCAAGGTAGAGTGAAAGATTAGAGGACTTGTTCTTCGATGGGCCTAGTTGGCGATTGGGCAGAATGATTGCACAAGTGGCTTGGCGATGAGCTAAAGTACACTTGGGGTCGCCTAGCGGGCTGTTCCTTTGGCCTAGGTTGTAGAAATTTGTGCGAGCTAAGTCGTGGATCAGCGGTTTGATTGGCGAATTGCCAAGCTGCCCACCCCATCACCTAAGTGGCCTACCCAACTTAATGATCTATGGGTAAATTTGGCGAGCCAAGGGTCCACTTGGCGAGTCGACTAGTGTCCTTGGGGAGCCAAGAGGGGAAAAAGGCGAGGTAAGTCGTGAAGGGTAGTAGTTTTTAAGTTAAAACTTTAGGGGTCCTTAGTTCTTTTCCAAAGTTGATCTGACATTACTTTATTCTTTTCCTAGCAAGTATATAAGCTTATTAGACATAAGTTTTCCCTCAATTAAGTCATTCTCCCTATAATCCATAGAAAAGCCAAGTTCATCCTCTCCAAAGAATATTTCTGACTCTTGAAAACCCAAGAAGAAAATGGAGAAGAGGAGAAAGAGTCTAGGTGAAATCCTCCATTGAAGCAAGCTTAGTAGGGCTAGAATTAAGGTATGTTTAGCTTTTCATCCATGGGTTTTTCCACCCATATAGTCCCCTAATAAATTCTCTAAATTTGTGAAGAAGAACCCTAATCTAAGCTAGGGTTTCTTCCAATGTGTGGGTATAGTTGGGTATGATTCCAAATAGTTGGATAATACTTGTTGATCGCTAATTTAGTATTGAATTGTGATATTATGAATAAATTATGTGAATTCAATTGTAAACCCTAGTCTAAATTGATGAATGTGCTATTTGGGTGTTTAAGCCATTAGAGGTGAAATTCAAGTTTCATGAAGGATCTTTTTAGAACCATGTCATGTGTAGTAATTGTTCAATGTTAGGAACCTATAACCATTTATTGAACTATAACTTATTGAATATGATTGATCTTGACATATAAAGTTGAATTCGAACCTTTAGGATAAATTGTGGCTAGAATCACCTAGTAATGGAGAATGTGTTTCAATGGCTTGTTATCTAGGTTCATAAGACGCTTGTATGTTGTAGAGTTATTAAGGGTGAGGATTATAGTTAAGAGTGTTGAAAAACTAGGGCTTTGAGAGTAAATATAACGTGGTGATTAGAAGTCTAATAGATTGATTGTGGTGAAAGGTCTATACTGACATAACTTACCTTATGAATACTTGAAAGTATGAAGTGATATAATTACTTAAACATGAATTGGTTGTAAAGGACATCCTTCCATGAGAGATGAGTGTTAAGCAAGGCTTAACAAGTAAACCTTGGGGTGGATGCTTGTCTCCAAGTGGATATAGACAATGAGATGGAGTGTCACACAAGATAGGGTTCGGACTCCAAGAAGAAAGGAGAGCAACACCTAGTTGATGTGAGAAATATCCAAGTTAAAGTGGGAAGTTTTATGTAGTAGAGTGTGGTTTTTCCCAAAGTTAGGTCTCATGAGACGGGAGCCTTCACAGGTGTTAGGTCTTATGGAACAGAAGCTTAAGAGTTGACCATGTATATAGAGTTTGATTAAGATGACCAAAAAGGGATACTTGTCTTGGGTGGTATTATGGGATGTTATTCATGGTTTGCACATGTATACTTTTGAGGTTACTTGAGAATGGTGCTATTATGGTATAGTTGACTAAGAGTCAATAATGATTATATGATTATTATTTACCTCCTATGCTCATTAATTATTTCTTATGTTGACTGATGATTATATGATGCTTATGTTGGAGATTAAGATGCTCTTATGATGTTATGCTAACTTTCATACTTGGTACATTTTGTACTAACGCATATTGCCTACATTCTAATCAAATGTAGGGTTTTGGAGATTGAGTTGCTTTGGAGGCTAAGTTTCTAAGAAGAAGAAGAGTTGAAGGATTTGTGAGTCCTCACAGCTTCGAGGACGAACCCATGTTTTTCCTTTATGTCGTTTCTTTATGTTTTAGACTTTGTATGGGCTGTGTCCCAAGACTTTCATTCAAGAGATATGTTGGATGGTTTGAGACAAAGGTGTAGTAGTAAAGACTTCCGCTTGCTTATGAAAATGTTTTGATTGTTTGGATTGAAAGAAAGTTTTAAATTTTCCCGTATTTTCTAATACCTATGTTTTATGATTTTGCTAAGGGCTTGTATGAAACCCCTTTGGGGTCAAGTACACCATGTTACGTCTAGGGGGTACCCCTGGGTCGTGAAAAACTTGGTAATTAGAGCACAAGGTTTAGAATGGTTCTAGGATTGTCTCAAACCACGTCTAGTAGTGTCTTTTTCATAAATGTGAAGCGCGCCACATTTATGAATAGGAGTCTATTGGATGCTTAGGAAATCTCACTTCTTTATTCTCTTAGTCGTTCCATAGAGTTTAGCTTTAGTAGGCCCTTTTTCTAACCCGTGCCCTATGGTTTTTCAGGGTATGGATAATACAAGGGGTAATGCTAGGATAGCTCAGGAAGGTGATGAGGAGCAAGAGGTTCCTCTCTAAATTCTACACCAAGCTCCTCCTCAAGTTCCTATTGATGTGGGATATATGACTAATGTGGAGATAAGGTCGGCTCTCTTAATATTGACTCAAGCCATTACGGCCCAAGTCAATAGGGAAGTAGTAGCTCTGGCTAATAATCTGAATTTTGCTGCTTTAAGGGTGAGAGAATTTTTGAGGATGAACCTTCCGGAGTTTTATGGTTCCAAGGTGGAGGAAGATCCTCAAGGTTTCATAGATGAGGTGTATAAGGTGCTTGCTATCATGGGATTGACTACGGTTGAGAAAGTGGAACTAGTCGCTTATCAATTGAAAGATGTAGCACAAATATGGTATGAGCAATAGAATGACAATAGGCCCGTGGAGCGGCCCAATAGAGTGGGAAGGGTTCAAGGAAGCATTTCAAGATAGGTTCTTTCCAGTAGAATTGATGGAACAAAAGATGCAAGAATTCATTAACCTTCGTCAAGGAGGTATGAGCGTGAAGGAATATGCTCTTAAGTTCACCCAACTATCCAAGTATGCTCCAACTCTAGTGGCGAACTCAAGGGCTAGAATGAATAAGTTTATGATAGGAGTGACCGACTTGGTAGAGAATGACTATCGTTCGGCAATGCTTATCCCTAGTATGAATATTTCAAGTCTTATGGTTCATATCGAACAAATTGAGGAGCAAAAGCTCAAGAAAATGAATAGAGAGGTAAATAGTGATAGGACCGATGATGTGAACTATTCTAATGATAAGTCCGATGGACAAGGTAGGCCTAGGTCTAAACAAAGGTATTTCGGCCAAAGTTTTTCCAACAGCCCTAGGTTTGACAAAGAAAAGGGTAGTGGGTCTCCATTTCCCAAGTCTACTTGCTCCAAGTGTCGGAGGATTCATTATGGCAAGTTACTAGCCGACATGGATGGGTGCTATGGATTTGGAAAGGATGGGCATAAAATGAGAGATTGTCAGGTTCTTAAGGCTAACAGAAGGGAGGAAAGAAAGTTGTCCCTAGTGATCCGTATGAGGGTACTCCAAAGAAGAATAGGTCTTATGCTCTCCAATCTAGAGAAGATCAAGAGTGATCTCCTCATGTCATTTATGGTATGTGTTTTATGCTTTAGTAAATTTCTAGATTTCTTGTCTTTTATGACTTGTTATGTTGGACCTTGAAGTTGTCCTTAGCATGAATGATGCTTAGAGGTGATAGTATAGGCTTACTCCCAAGGGAGAGATATTGTACCTAAAAAGTAATGTCATTATGTGTTGATGTGTTACCATGATTTCATTATATGCATTGTTTTCCTCATGTTTTAGTGCATTGAGTAGAGTTGCATATAGACTTCATGAGATTAATTATGAGCATGCCTTAGTTTTGGAGTTGAAAGATTCCTCCTTGAGATGAATGCTTTTAGAGATTAAATTGTATAAGAGCTCCATGAGAGTATTTTGAGCATGTTCTGACTAGGAGATGGTAGTTCCTCCTTTGACATGACTAGTTATGAGAATTTCATTCATAAATGTGTTTTTAGATGTATTCACTACATCCATGAGTTGCATTGAGTATTTTTAGTCAAGGATTGAAGTTTTCCTCTCTTGTTGTGTGCATTTAGGTGTAATGCATGCATAATGGGCCGCTAGTCTAGAGTCGTTCCCTATAAGAAGTGTTTAGAAATGTCAATCCAGGACGAATGTTCCCAAAGGGGAGATATTGTAACACCCCGGAAACTAGTAGACTAAAGTAGGGCCTTAAGTTAGGGTTCTAAGGTTTGGTATAAGGGTTATAGTCATAGATTAGACTTTCCGTGCATAGAATGAGGGGTTTAGAGGTTGCACGTTAAGGCATGCTTTACACCCCGTAGTCTTATAGGATAACCTAGGTCTTGTTATGAGGGGTTTTCAAATCTAGGGAGTGGGAAAGGGCCTAAGCTATCAAGGTAGAGTGAAAGAGAACTTGTTCTTCAATGGGCCTAGTTTGAGATTGCGCAGCATGATCGCCCAAGTTACTTGGCTATGCGCCAAAGTGCACTTGGGGTAGCCTAGTGGGATGTTCCCTTGGCCTAGGTTGTGGAAATTTGTGCGATCTAAGTCGTGGCTCACCGGTTGGGTTAACGAATCGCAAAGCTGCCTCACCCATCATCGAAGTGGCCTGCCCAACTTAATGAGCTACTGGAAAATTGGGCGAGCCAAGGGTCCACTTGGCGAGTCGCCTAGTGCCCTTGGCGAGCGAAGAGGGGCAAAGGCCAAGGTAAGTAGTGAAGGGTAGTAGTTTTTAAGTTAAAACTTTAAGGGTAATTAGTTCTTTGCCAAAGTTGATCCTACATTACTTTATTCCTTTCCTAGCAAGTATATAAGCTTATTAGACCTAAGTTTTCCCTCAATTAAGTCTTTCTCCATAGAATCCAAAGAAAGCCCAAGTTCATCCTCTCCAAAGAATATTTGTCTCACTAGCAAACCCAAGAAGAGGAAGAAGAACAAGGAGAAGAAGAGAAAGAGGCTAAAAAAAAATCCTCCATTGAAGCAAGATTAGAAGGACTTTGAATTACGGTATGTTTATCTTTTAATCAATGGGTTCTTCCACCCATTGAGTCCCCTAAGAAACTCCCCAAATTTGTGAAGAAGAACCTTAATCTAAACGAGGGTTTCTTCCAATGTGTGGGTATAGTTGTGTATGATTCCAAATAGTTGGATAATACATGTTGATGGCTAATTTGGTATTGAATTGTTATATTATAGTGAAATTATGTGAATTCAATGGTAAACCCTAGTCCAAATTAATAAATGTGATATTTGGGGGTTTATGCCAGTAGAGGTGAAATTCAAGGTTCATGAAGGATCTTTTTATAACCATGTCATATGTAGTAATTGTTCAATGTTAGGAAGATATAACAATTAATTGAACTAGAACTTATTGAATTTGATTGATCTTGATATATAAAGTTGAATTCTAACCTTTAGGATGAATTGTGGCAAGAATCACCTAGTAATGAAAAATGCGGTTGAATGCCTTGTAATCTAGGTTCGTAAGATACTTGTATGTTATAGAGTCATTAAGGGTGAGGACTCATATTTAAGAATGTTGAAACGCTAGGGCTTTGAGATTACAGCTAGGTTGGTTATTAGAAGTCCAATAGGTTGATTGTGGTGAAAGGCCTATACTCATCTAACCTACCTTATGAATACTTGAAAGTATGAAGTGATAGAATCACTTGAACATGGATTGGTTGTCAAGGACGTCCTTCCATGAGAGATGAGTGTTAAGCAAGGCACAACAAGTAATCCTTGGGGTGTATGCTTGGCTGCAAGTGGATATGGAAAATGAGATGGAGTGTCACACAAGATATGGTCCAGACTCCAAGAAGAAAGGATAGCCACACCTAGTTTATGTGAGGACTATCCCAGCTATAGGGGGGCCTCTTACGTAGTAGAGTTTGGGTTTTCCAAAAGATAGGTCTCACGAGATGGGAGCCTTCACATGAGTTAAGTCAAGGTTCCTAGTAGCAATATCCATACCCAATGAACTAAGACACGCTTAAAGAAGCATCTCACAGTGTTCTAAATCATAAATGAACTAAGATTTACTTAATGAAGTACCTCATAGCATTCAAGAATGTAAGTGGACTTAGACATGCTTAAGGTAGTATATTATAGAGTCCATATGAGTAAGGAACTTAGACATTCTAAAATAAGTATCTCTTAGGGTTCAAGTCACTAATGAACTTAGATATGCTTAAGACAGTACCTCATACTGTTCTAAAGTTAAAGAGAGGAACTAGGTTTCAAACAAAGAAGTAATGGTAAGAGGACCTAAAGGTGGTACTTAGCATGATTAGTATTATGTGATGCTATGATTGCATTGCACAAGTATGACTTAGGGTTACTAAAGAGCTGAGTTGAGATAGGATTGTGCCTTAGTTGCCTTCCTTGCTATAGTTGACTAAAGGTGAGATATTCCCTTAGTTATGTTAGTTAAGCTAATAATGAGACCAAAGGGAGGATGAGTATGACTAAGGTGGCTTCAAGGCTATGCTTAGTGTGAAGGGTAGTATGGGATGCCTTTCATGCATTGCACATGTGTATCTTGAGGCTACATTGGACTATGGTACCCTTGTGGTATAGAAGAGTAAGAGTTGACCATATATATATAGACTATGATTAAGATGACCAAAAAGGGATACTTGGCTTGGGTGGTATTATGGGATGCTATTCACGCTTTGCATATGTATACTTTTGAGGTTACTTGAGAACGGTGCTATTATGGTATAGATGAATAAAATTCAATTATGCTCATATGATTATGATTTACCTCCTATTCTCATTAACTATGTCTTATGTTCACTTATGATTATATGATGCTTATGTTGGAGATTATGTTGTGACCATGTTATTATCTCTTACGCTAATGTCTTATGTTGACTAACCATTTTGAGATGCTCTTATGATATTATTCTAACTTTCATACTTAGTACATTTAGTACTAACGCATATTGCATACATTCTAATCAAATGTAGGGTTTTGGAGATGGAGTTGCTTTGGAGGCTAGGTTTCTAAGAAGAAGAAGAGATGAAGGATTGGTGAGTCCTCATAGCTTCGAGGACGAACCCATATTTCTCATTTATGTCATTTCTTTATGTTTTAGACTTTGTATGGGATGCATGCCAAGACTTTCATTCAAGATTTATGTTAGATGGTTTGAGACAAAGGTTTAGTTGTAAAGAGAAAGCTTGCTTATGAAAATGTTTAGATTGTTTGGATCGAAAGAAAGTTTTAAGTTTACCCGTATTTTCTAATACCTATGTTTTATGATTTTTCTAAGGGCTTATATGAGACCCCATTGGGGTCAAGTACGCCATGCTACGTCTGGGGGGTACCCCTAGGTCCTGATAATAGGCTTGCCCTTATTTTCACTTGTTAGACTCCCCAAATTTGTTGCTAGAATCACTATAGGACTTTCTTTAGGTTGTAACGTACGCTCAGGGTCAGATGAGGTACATTTAGGTACTTTTAAGTGACTTTCTGCCCTCCTTGACATTACATTGCCTTTTACCTCTTTTTTCAACCTATTCTTGACATCCTTTTTATGTTACTATCTTTCCTTTGACTCCTTTCAACATGGATGTGAATTTGGATTCTTATTTTTAACTTTCTTCTTCTTCTTTTTATTTATTTTATTTTGCACTTTTATTTATCACCTTTTTGCTTCTTTTGCACAATGTCACATCCTCTTCTATATTTTCTTTTTCTCTTTTCAACACAGAACTCTTTTCATACCCTTTTTTCGGTTTCCTCCTTCATAGTCACCTCAACTTACGGAATTTGCATTAGTTGAGCTGAAAAATAGCCGATGTCGGACCAGGGCTAAGATCAAGGTAACATTTGAATTAGCCACCGTCAACTTAGGCTTTTGTCCTAAGTCAAGGTGCACATGTCCAAGGAGGGACCGTGGCCAATACAATTTTTTTAGGGAAAGTGAGTTAGTTGAATCAAAAGAAATGGTCTATTTTAGGTTCAAATATTTGGATAAAAGGGAACACATTGATTTCATTTGGTTTGATCATTATAGGCTTGAGTGGACTAATTTGAACAAGGGCCTATGATCACTTCCCAACTTCTAGCCTAGATAATCTTAGCAGTACCAACGGGGCAAGTTCTATATTGGCACAAATTGTTTGAACATTGAACTTTTCTCACACACTTTTGGAACATTGTTTCATTCTCAGATTATCAGATTACCTAGTTCAAGTTTTAGGTTAAGTCATCATGTCAAATCGGTTCCTTATCATGTCACATTGATATCCAACACATTCATCTAATCAAGACTATCGATCTAGCACATTTCAACATTATTTTTTTGGTAGGGACCATTTTTTTCATGCTATCTTTATGCCATCATGCTTTCATATTTCTACTTACTCCTACACATACATTCCTAAATATGCCGGTTCAATAGAAATTAAAAAAGTCTCTTGAGAGAAAAGAACACACGCAATAAAACCCCAAGACAGGATTTTGAGGTGAGTTTACTCAGACTGCACCCTATCACTAACAATCCTTTTACCCCAGCCCCACAAAAATAGAGTGTGATTGTCCCCAAAGCACAAAAAGTAAAAAGCAAAGGATCGGGTGCAGCAAACCTACAGTGCATATGCGCCGAAGACCACTCAAGCAGTGGGTGGGTCCAGTTTCCCTGAGCACACTGGATCAACATGTGGAATGCCCTAAGTAGCACTCCCATCAACCATATCAGCACCCTCAGTAGTGCTATCATCAACTCTCGCCGCACTATAAGTAGTGCTCACGTTTCTAGAAGAACCAACACTAATCTCTCTAGCCCGCTGCTTTCTCAACTCCTCGTCAACTAATGGCGCACCCTCTTGCTCGCTCTCCCAGCGTTAGTGTCATCAGAAGTACGACTGGAGTAGGGGCGCTTTCCAGTAGTACATGAAGAATCTGGTGGTGGCATACCATCTCTGAATAGAGCACTCAACATCGTATCATCAATCGGCACCACAGGGGCAGACTCAGGCTAAATCTCTGGAGGAGCTAGGAAGACATCAAGGCCAGCCCAAAGATGAGCTAACTCCTTCTAGAAAGTGGAAGTATCAATGGTGGGGGACGGCCCCTGTCTGACACGTAGCTCAAAGGCATCCAGGCACATGTGAATGGCTTGAACCTTACGGTCCATCATTTTCTACATCCGCACTTCAGACTCAGCTATCAACCATTGCATCCATGGCTTCACATACTGTAGCAAGGTGGCCAGGGCCTCCAGCTTCTGGACACGGGCTAGAGGCATGACAACAGACGTTGAGGAGGGAGTGGCTCTGGATGAGCTAGGTGCTTGACTGGCAGCCGGAGATGGGGAACCCGGGGCATCCACCGTAGTGTCTAAGGGTAATGATCATCACCCTGCATCGGCTCCACATCTACTACAAGATCAGCTCCTAATGAAGGCACCTCAAACTGCGGCTCACTACAAGGTACAACTATAGTGGCCTCATCCCGAATAAGGCCGATATCAAAGGTCTTGGTCGCCTAAATCAACTTATCACAGTGCCAAATAGGTACTCTAGCATCCGTGCAAAGCTGAAGAATAAGGCATGGGAAAGGTTGGGTGATGGTGGCCTTGAAGGTCCTCTCATGTATCTTCGCAATCAGCATGCGGGCAGAGTCGGTCTCCAACGCAACAACGAAAGCTGCAACCATAACTGCTCGGTCCCATGCGAGCACATTATCTGCCTGAGTAGGGGACACACAGTTCTGCACCAGCAACCAGAAAAACTTTATAGCAAATGTCAAGGTGGCTTTCCTGATAACCAAGATCATAGTGTGGACCCCCTTGATGCGCTATTTGTTTGTAGTAAAATGATTGGCTAACAAGGTCAAAAAAGACTCCCTGTGATCAACATTCCTTTAAAATGCCCTACTCCGAATGATGTCGATGTAGTAGTTGAACTAATTCGTGTTGATAGGTAGAGTGGGGCATGGACCATAGAGGAACCTGTGGAGAGTAGTCTCGGATATATCGACTGAAAGCCCACGCACGAGTGTAGCCGTCAATGGAGCTTGGGTGGCAGGCTTGGCCCGTTTGTCAATCGATCCTCTGAGGGTGGCGGCGTAGGAAGCATAGAACTCCCTAACTATCCCCTTAATAAATGACCCTAGGCTATGGGCCATCCATTTGCACCTATGCCTATTGAAGAGATCGTGGATGGATGGTGCGGTGTGGAGGCTGCCTGTGAGAACCCGATGCTCCTCTATGTCCAATCTGGCCTCTTTTCTTTTTCGCTCATCACACGATTATCCATGTAAATCTGGTACTGGCCAGCTACACACCACCTTTTAGGCTCGGTAGAATTGGTTGGACACTCGGAACTGGGAGGCATAAGGATATCACCTGTATTGTTTGCCTCAGAGAACGAGGCAGTGCTACCGCTAGGACTGGAGCTGGAAACGAAGGCGGACGCCTACTCAGAGTCAGTCGATGATTCGATCGGTGTAGCCCCCTTATCAAACTGGGGGGCAATGACTACGTCGGGAGTCACCAGCTGTTCTCACTTCCTCGTAGTGAGAGGAACAGTAGGGGATGTCCTAATGTTGGGAGGAGCATACTCAGTGCCCTCCGTGTCATCTTCGATGTCATATGTTGCGAAGGAGCGATGAACTTCAACATTCCCTTAGCGGCATAGGTCGGAGCTTGCTTTGGAGCCATAGTACATGTAGAAGCTTAGTTAGTACCCAAACAAGCATATAACATAGTCGGAAATTTTTTAGAACAAGAAGCAAACCAAAACAAAAACTTAATTTTTTTTTGGTAGTAGGTGAATTGTCCACCTACTGTGGGTACCTACAGTCCGTCGATCCCCTATGTAGGTAAGAGATACTAGAAGTTAGGTCTCTAATGAGAACCACCGATGTGCAGAATGGTTCTTCATACCGTAGTCCACCTCCGTGGTTCCACAATTTGTGTTTATTTCATGTGCAACAGACCCACGGACTCGACCTACTGTCCGTGGATGGGGTCTCGTGGTTCAGGTATGTTCTAGGTTTCGGACATGCGTCATTTTGTACTCATTATTTCAAAAAATCAATTAACCAACCTAGGTCAAATTATGCATTTAAACACAATATATTGTAGTTTGTCATCCTTAGGGTTCCGATTACTCAGAATTTTACTTTTTAACAGACCGAACTTGGAACCCTAAGTCCAAACTTCCATTTAGACCTTTTACCTTGATTCAGTTAGTTTTAATAAGATAGACACTCACACGCCGTCATACCAAGGGATATTCTAGCATACAATTCAACATTTAACTCTAAAATTAACAACCCTAACAGGCCAAGGTCAAGTTCAAACTTCGTGACTTCTGAATACATCAATAAACTATGAATTCAAAGTTAGGATGAAGTTGTTTACCTTTCAAGAAATCTAAGTGGGTAAGTGTGATGATGCAATGAACTTCTAGACCCTTTGACAAGGTTTTGACACCGAACCTGGACCGAGAACTCTCTTCGAGGAGAAAATGAGGTGATTTTGGGAGAGAAGAGGAAAATTATGGGATAGGGGACTGATTTAATAGATACAAGAGTGATATGGGGAATTAATATGGGAGTTTCGGAATTTGGAGGGGTTAGAAACTGTTAGGAGGGAATTTGGGTAGTGGTAGATGAATTTAAAATGAGGGTTTTTTATTATTTGGGGGTCCGAGTCGGGTCTCCAGTAACCCTAGATTGGACCCACGAGACCCCATCTACGGTCAGTGGGTCGACCTATGAACCATCGGTCTGCTCCGTAGGTCAGTCTGACACCTAGTATTTTAGAAAACTGACCTGGGGTCTACGGATGCCATTCACGGTTTATGGATGGACCCACGAACCGTCGATGGAATCCATAGACCACGGCACAACCTTTTTCTGCAGATTCAACTTTTTATCCCTGCACACATAGCAACTATTAGGACTTCTTTTTTACATTTTCTGGACACTTTTTAGACACGCACCCTATACTATATCTAGTCAACACTAATACAAAAATAAAACACCTATCTAAAGGAGTTATAGAAATTAAAGTAAAAGAAGAAAACTCCTTAATCAAAAAGAAAAACCTATAGTTGGATAGATTGTACATCTTGGGTTGCCTACCAAGCAACGCTTGATTTAACGTCGCGGCACGACGCAGGACCCTTGATTACTCTGACTTCATCAAGATAATAGGCCTCAATCACTTCTTGTACACTTTTCAATGTCCCCATGTAGACTTTGATCCTTTGCATGGTCACCTTGAACCATGTTCCCTCCTTGTTCTCAAGCTAGACCGCTCCATGTGGAAACACTTGAGTGACTTGGAATGGCCCGGTGCACTTGGACTTGAGATTGCCAGGAAACAAGCGCAACCTTGAATTTAATAGAAGTAACAGATCACCCACAACAAATTCACGCTTCTCAATCTTTTGATCATAATATTTCTTCATCTTCTCCTTGTACATGGATGAACTTTCATAAGCTTTTAGGCGAAACTCATCAAGATCATTCATGTCATTCACTCTTTGACTCGATGCGGTGCCCTAATCCAAATTCAACTACTTTAGCGCCCATAGAGCCTTATTCTCTAGCTCTATCGGCAAATGGCACGACTTCCCATTTACAAGTTGGTAGGGGAATATACCTATGGAAGTGTTGAATGCAGTACGATAGGCCCATAGAGTATCATCAAGCCTCCTTGACCAATCAGTTCTATTTGCATTCACATTGTTTGAAAGGATTTGCTTTATCTCTTTATTTGACACTTCAACTTTCCTACTACACTATGGATGGTAAGGAGTAGCTACATTATGACGGGCTCCATATTTCTCTAGCAACGCCTTGTACAATTTATTACAAAAGTGGAAACCTCCATCGCTGATAATTGCCCTAGGTGTATCAAATCTGAAGAAGATACTCTTTTTCAGGAATGTGGTGATACTTTTCCCTTCATTGTTTAAAAGCGCTATTGCTTCCACCTGTTTCGACACATAATCAACCGCAACAATAATATACTTAATCCTATGTAAAATCACAAATGGACCCATAAAGGTAACCCCCATACATCAAACAACTCGATCACCAATATCAAATTCATAGGTAGCTCATGCCTCTTTTAAATTCCTCCTTCTCTTTGGCAACAATCACATGACTTGGAAAAATCATGAGCATCTTGGTGGATAGTAGGCCAGTAAAACCCACACTGCAAAATTTTTTGAACCGTCTAAATACCACTATGATACCCACCAACAGGCGATGAATGACACGCCTCTAGTATACATATCATCTCAACCTCAGGCACATAGCGACGAATAATCTCATCAGCACAAATACGGAACAAGTAAGGTTCATCCCAAAAGAACTTCTTCACATCATCCATAAACGTTTTCCTTTGGTTAAAAGACTAATCTGATGGAACCAGATCACTTTGCAAGTAGTTAGTAAAGTCTGAAAACCAAGGAATAATATCATGCGAAGCAGCCAATACCTGTTATTCTGGAAAAGTATCATTAATTTCATGCCCATCTCCCAGCTTCAGTATAACTTCTTCTTCTAATCTCGACAAATCATCGGCAGCTTGATTTTCTGTCCCTATTTTTGTCTTTCACCTCAAAATTGAACTATTGCATCAACAACACCCATCTAAACAACCTCGGTTTTGCATACTTTTTAGCCATCACATACCTCAATGAAGAATGGTCTGTATTCACTATGACCTTAGTACAAAGCAAGTAGGATCGAAATTTCTCGAATGTGAAAACCACAGCAAGAAGTTCATGTTAATCACTGTATAATTCTTTTGAGCCATATTTAGGGTTTTGTTGGTATAGTAAATAGGATGAAGAATCTTTTCTCACCTCTGTCCCAACACCACACCGAGTTCCACTCCACTCGTGTCACACATCACTTCAAATGGTTGCCCCCAATCCGATGAAATAATTATAGGTGTGGAAACTAGCTTTTCATTCAACTCTACAAATGCTCTCATACAAGAAGCATCAGAAAAAAACTTACACTCCTTTTCGAGCAATTTCCACAATGGGTGTGCAATTTTGGAGAAATCCTTGATAAGCCTCCTATAAAAGCCTGCATGCCCAAGAAAACTTCTAACACCTTTAACAGAGATAGGTGGTGGAAGCTTTTCTATTACCTCGACTTAAGCTCTATTAACCTCAATACGCTTTTCAGAAATCCGATGACCTAGAACGATCCCCTATTTAACCATGAAGTGGCACTTTTCCAATTGAGCACAACATTGCACTCTTCGCACCGCTTTAGTACCTCGGCCAAATGCATCAGACAAACATCAAACGAGTCACCTACAACAGAGAAATCATCCATAAATACCTCAATAGTTTTCTCCTCCATATATGAATATATCGACATCATGCAACGCTGGAAGGTCGCTGGAGCATTACACTGCCCAAATGGCATCCTTTTGAAGGAGAAAGTCCCATAAGGGTAAGTGAAGGTGGTCTTCTCTTTGTCTTCCAGAGAAATGGAGATCTGATTATAGCCTGAATAACCATCAAGAAAACAATACCAACCCTTACCATTAAGGAGGACCAACATCTGATCCATGAACGACATAGGGGAGTAGTTCATTTCTGTCCTAGAATTTAGTTTTTAGTAGTCCATGCATACTCTCGATCCAGTCATTGGCCGCATCGAAAGAAGTTCAATTTTCACATTTGGAACCACAGTAATCCCACCTTTCTTGGAACACACTGAACAGGACAAACCAAACTACTATCGGCAATGGGATAAAGGACTCCAACATCCAACCACTTGATGATTTCCCTTTTCACTACCTCTTGCATAGGCGGATTTAGTCTCCTTTGGTTCTCAATACTAGGCTTGTACTCCATCATGAGTTGGATTTTATGGGAACAAATGCCAAGAGGAATCTCAATAATGTCTGCAAAAGTATATCAAATCTCCCTCTTGAACCTTGATGAGTCCACAAATTGGACTCATTCAAGGCTATATTTTAATAGATTTAGTGTCCTGAAAGGTATATTTTGTCTCAATAACGGATGTAAATCCTTGAATTTCAGGTATTTAGACTTAGGGACAAAGCATGGACATTATCGAGCAAAAATGAACAGGGAAGCTAAAAGGACAAAGAAATGAAAAATGAAGGCATGAGGCGATTCACCAAAGGGTCTTAGTCTCACCTAATGTTCTAGTGTGCAATGCCCTAAAGGAGAAAATCGAGTCGGTGATGGAGAGGAGTAGTTGGTGTATCACCAAACAGTTCCGCGAAGCAGTGCTATATCACCCAATGATACAGAACGAGAAGATGCGGAAGGTAAGAGAAAAATAACGATGGAATATACCAAAGGGTGGATCACTTAGTGGATCGGCAATCCCGACTAACTGCGTCGAGTGATCCTTCGCAGCACACTTTTTGACAACTATAAATACTAGTTTTAAATTTTTAGAGAATAAGCTGAGACTTGTGAAATTTTAGAATATCAAACTTTATTTTCACTTTTTAAAACTCGGTTTTTGGAGACATTGTTCTGGAGCTTGGAGGATTTGAAGGTTTCCAATTCCAAGAAATTGGAAGTGGGTATTGAAGATTCTTCATCTTAGACGTGTGTAAAGACATTTTCAATTGTACCCGCTTGATGGAAACATTTTTCGGTATCGATTTCTATCTCTTTACTATGTCTAGCTAAAACCCCAATTATTGGGGTGTGGTTATGTGAATATGGGTTGAATTTACTGCTTGGTTTTGCTAATTCATAGTCTATTCGCTATTTAAAGGTGATTTCGTTCGGTAGTTGTGTTTAAATTTAATGGGTTGTAGTTGAAAATACAATTTTAACTTTATGTTTTTGACTTGCTCAAAAGTGTGGTTTTAAGACCAAAACTACTGAATCGATAGCCTGTGGTTATTGGGTTGTTGTGGGATCAGCTCAAGAGAGCGAATCCTAAACCCTCTCCCACGCATTCAGCTTGAGAGAGTGAATGGGCTAAAGTAAAGGCTATGTTTAATTGTTGTTGATCGGTGTTAGAGAGAAATTGATTTGATTCAGGGTAAATTGTTCGAGACAAAATTTACCCCCACTAATGTTTAGCTTAGTTACCAATTTACAGCGAATTCATATAAATTGCTATTACCCGGTTGTTTACCTTAGCCCACATTACTATCACATCCCACGAATCCCGTCTCCATATCTGTATCTTAAAACTATTTGTTGTTTTCAGTTACTAGTTGACTACAAACCTCCCCATTGTTAATTTACATTCGTGTCAACCTAGATTTGCATTATGCTTTTCTTCGTTAATATTTTTTAGCTATGATTAACTAGAACTAAAATTTTCTTTTCTATTTGATTCTCGACTATTAACTGCACCCTTGGGACTCGACCCCAACTCACTAGTTGGGCTATATTACTATTGAACGATAGTGGACGCTTAGTATTGGATGCAGTGTCTGGATACCCAAGTCTAGACTGATTCACTGGGCACTGATGCCCAAACAGATGGAACGACTGTTTAGATAGGATCCCTTCTTTACCTCCTTCTCTGTCTTACTTTTATTTTAACTTTTGGATAATTTTGTTTGCATTTGAGGACAAATGGATTTATTTGTGGTGGGGTGAGGCCCACACATATATTTTGTGACATATTTGGTTTTGTTTATATATTTGGCTGTTGTTTGGCAAATTTGAGTCTTTGTTTTGATCAATACCGATGACTTGAATAGTGCTCATAATCGAACGAATATTAATGTGCAGCTATGATGAGGCCAAATGAAGTTGCTATGTGAACTTTTTGCATCTCGTTGTGATTAACCAATTATCAAATTGATTCTCTTGTGATGAACGCTGCACAATAGAAAAAGTGTGGAGTATTGTGTGACTATGGTGTCGATGCCTTGAGTGATAAGCTTGCCATGAACCATGCCTGATAACACCTAGAATTTGTCCAGTTGGTCCGACTGACTAAGTAAGGCTATCTTTTCATATGATCTTAGACAACTTCGAAGTGTGTGAGCCAATTTGACATTATACCTCTTTTTGTGGCCTACCTTGTGAGTGTGTGAACCTCTTTTGAACACCCCTTGAACCTTACCCTTTTCTTAGAAGAATCTTGATGAAAACATACCTTTCTTGATCTGTTACCCATAATCCTCATGATTTGTGGTTTATTTGAATAGCCAACTTAGGCAAAAAGCCTAAGTTGGGGGTGTGGTGAAAGGAGAAGGCAAATCAAGGAGTGCAAAAAAATTTCGTTTTATCCATGTGTTGAGAAGAATGGAACCCCTCCATACAAAAAAATAGAGATGAAAAAGAAGAAATGAATGAAAAAAAAGTTGTGAATTAAAGTTATGAAAATACAAAAAGAAATAGGGTTTCCACCAAACCATGGAAACTGAATAATGGGATGACTTGTGAGCACGAATGAAACTCATGAGGAAAAGGAAAGGAAGTGTTGTTAGCTCCACATTTCATGAGGATAAAAGTCACTAAGCCTAAATGACCATACCTTTCAACTCAGCCCCATTACAAGCCTTGAAAAGACCTTTTTAATCTTGAGTGAGCTGAAGCAAATGTCAATTGGAAAATACGGGCAAACCTATTGGTTAAAGCATGCATTGTTTTCATCTTTGTGAGTGTGAGCATTGCATTTGATTCCGGAACTTTAAATTGTTGACCATTGTGAGTGAAAATGGAATCAATTTTTACGTGAGGGAATTTGAACACTTTTGTTGATCTTAAACTTGCATTTGAAGCAAGTATTGTGAGCTTGAGAATCTTTGATATTGGTTCATGAGAAGGTTCTCCAACCAAAGCTCCTTTAGTGCTCCAAGGGCCAACAAAGATAGGGTGTCTAAACCTAAGCCTCAAGGAGATAATAGTGGTGGATCTTCTTTGGTAAGGTCTACTTATGCTAAGTGTGGTAAGAAACATGAGGGTAAGTGACTTGTTGGCACAAATGTTTGCTATAGATATGGGAAGAGTGGTCACTTGATGAGGGATTGGTTCCATGCTTAAACTTAAAGGAAAAGAGGCCAAGCAAGCTCCTCCCAGTGGTTCAAATTCTGATGCTCTTAAGAAGAACCGGTTCTATGCTCTCCAAACCCGGGGTGACCAAGACAGTTCCTCGGATGTGGTGACCAGTATGTTGAAAGATTTCTTTATTGATGTGTATGCTTTATTCGATCCCGGTGCTACTTTGTCTTTTTTGACGCCTTAAATGGCTATGAGGTTTGATGTTCCCCTTGAAGAATTATTAGAACTTTTTTCGGTTTCTACCCCGGTTGGTGATTCGGTGGTCGCTAAGAGGGTCTATTGAAGATGTACCATTTCCTGTCCCATAGAGTTACTCTTGTTGACTTGATAGAACTTGGCATGTTGGATTTTGATGGGATTCTTGTTATGTATTGGTTGCATGCATGTTATGCTTCTATTGATTGTAAAACCCGAATGGTTAAATTCCAATATCCGAATGTGCCCATTTTAGAGTGGAAGGGTGGAAATTCAAAGCCTAGAGGTCAATTTGTCTTTTGTATTAAAGCTAGAAAGATGATCTCAAAAGGTTATGTCTACCATATTGTAAAGGTGAAGGATATTGAATCTGAAACCCCTCCTCTAGAGTCGGGGTTTCGGTAGTGAATGAGTTTTCAGAAGTGTTTCCTGATGATTTGCCTGATATTCCTCTAGAGCAGGAAATAGATTTTGGTATCGAACTTATTATGAATACGCAACCTATCTCCATTCCTCCTTATAGAATGGCTCCAGTGGAGTTGAAGGAGTTCAAAGAGCAACTAAAGGATTTGCTAGACAAAAGTTTTATTCAACAAAGCATATCTCCATGGGGTGCTCCGGTATTGTTTGTTAGGAAGAAGGATGGGTCTCTTAGATTTTGTATTGATCATCTCCAACTGAATAAGGTGACCATCAAGAATAAGTATCCACTTCCAAGAATTGATGACTTATGTGACCAACTTCAAGGAGCTAGTTATTTCTCTAAGATAGATCTCAGTTCGGGTTATCTCCAACTGAGTGTGAGGGAAGTTGACATCCCAAAGATGGCTCTTCGAATAAGATATGGTCACTATGAGATCTTAGTCATGTCCTTTGGGTTGATGAACGATCCAATGGCATTCATGGATCATATGAATAGGGTGTTCGAACAATATCTTGACATTTTCGTCATTGTGTTTATTGACGACATGTTAATATACTTAAGGAGTAAAAAACAACATGTTGATCCTTTGAGGGTGGTATTACAAGACATTAAGGAATAATGTCTTGCAAAATTTAGCAAATGCGAGTTGTGGCTAATGTCTGTAGCATTCCTTGGTCATATTGTGTCTAGAAAGGGTATAGAGGTAGATCCTAAGAAGACAGATGTGGTCAAGAGTTGGCCTAGACCTCTTACTCAATTCGACATTAGTAGCTTTTTTTGCTTAGCATGTTCTTAGAGAAGATTTTGTTGAGGGTTTTTCCTCCATTTCTTATCCTCTAAAGGCTTTAAATCAAAAGAAAGCTCAATTTGTGTGGTCACAAATTGTGAGAAATGTTTTCAAGAATTGAAGGATAAACTTACCTTCCCTCCAGTGTTGACCTTACCAGAGGGTACAAATGGTTTTGTTGTTTATTGTGATGCCTCTAGAGTTGGGTTGGGATGTGTGCTTATGAAAAGTGGTAAGTGATTGCCTATGCTTCGAGGTAACTCAAAATTCATGAAAATAACTATCCGACCCATGATCTTGAAATTGCGGCAGTGGTGCTTTTGTTGAAAATATGGAGGCATTATCTATATGGGGTACATGTGGATGTTTTCACCGATCATAATAGTCTCCAATACGTTTTTAGCCACAAAAACTTGAACCTTCTGCAAATAAGATGGTTAGAATTGTTGAAGGACAGTGACATGAGTGTCCTTTATCACCATGACAAAGCTAATGTAGTAGAAGATACTCTGAGTAGATTGTCCATGGGTAGTGTAGCTCATATCGAGGATGAAAAGAAGGAATTGGTTCGTGATGTGCATAGGTTGGTCTGGCTAGGTGTTCATCTAATGGATTCCACGAAAGGTGGTGTCACAATCCACAATACTTCCAAATAGTCCTTTTTAGTGGATGTTAAAGTGAAGTAAGACCTTGATCCTATATTAGTTGAGTTGAAAGGGTCAGTGCATCGGAAGTCCGTTGAGGCTTTCTCCCAAGGGGGAGATGGGGTGCTTAGGTACCAAGGTCAGTTATGTGTTCTAGATGTAGATGGCTTGAGAGGGAAAATTTTAGAAGAGGTTTATGGTTCTAGATATTCTATTAATCCGGGAGCCACCAAGATGTATTGTGGCCTACGGGAAGTCTATTGGTGGAATGGTATGAACAAGGATATAGCTAGTTTTGTAACCAAGTGTCTGAATTGTCAACAAGTTAAAGCTGAGCACCAAAGACCGGGAGGCTTGTCCCAAGATGTAGATATTTCTACTTGGAAGCGGGAGGATGTGAATATGGATTTTGTTGTTGGATTGCCTCGTACTGGAAGGCAACACGATTCCATTTGGGTCATTATAGACAAGGTGACAAAATCAGCCCATTTCATTCCCATCAAGGTTTCCTTTTCGGCAAAAGACTATGCCAAATTGTATATAAAGGAAATAGTGAAGTTACATAGGGATCCTTTGTCAATCATTTCGGATCAGGGTACTCAATTTACTTCACACTTTTGGAAGGCATTCCAAAAAGGGCTTGGTACTAAGGTTAATCTTAGCACGGCTTTTCATGTCCAAACCGATGGGCAAGTGGAACTTACCATACAAACCTTGGAGGATATGTTGAGGGCATGTGTGATAGACAACAAGGGTAATTGGGATGACCATCTACCATTCATAGAGTTTGCCTAAACCAATAGTTACCAGTCAAGTATTGTTATGGATCCTTTTGAAGCCTTGTATGGTAGGAGATATAGATCTCGGTTGGTTGGTTTGAAGTAGGTGAAATTGATCTGATTGGTCCCGAATTAGTTTATGAGGCCATTGAGAATCTCCGACTCATTAGAGAGAGGTTGAAGGCCCAAAGTCAGAAAAAGTCCTATGCTGATGTTAGAAGAAGGGATCTATAATTTGAGGTTAATGATTGGAACTACTTGAAAATCTCACTTATGAAAGGTGTGATGAGGTTTGGCAAGAAGGGGAAACTTAGCCCCCGATATGTGGGCCCAAATAAAATTTTGAAGCGGATTGGAAAAGCTGCCTACGAATTAGACTTGCCAAATGAATTGGCCACGGTTTACCCGGTATCTCATGTTTATATGCTTAAAAAGTGTATTGGTAACCTGGTATCCATTATTCCTCTAGAACAATTAGGAGTTGATGAAAGCCTTTCCTATGAAGAGGTTCCGATACAGATCCTTGACCAGCAAGTTAAGAGATGGAGAAATAAGGAAATAACTTCCGTGAAGGTTTTATGGAGTAATCATTTAGTTGAGGCTGCTACATGGGAGGTCGAGGCCGATATGAAATCTCGTTATCCTCCTTTTTTTCCTCCTACTCCTATTCAAGCTTGAGGTAAGTAGTTCCTCTTGAGTTCCTAGTTTTAGGAGTCATGTGTGATATATGAGCTTATCCATGATTTCCTTATGTTATGCATTTTCTTGAGAATTCATGCTTAATTATAAATGAGTTTTAACGATTTATGTGTTCTCTCAGGTTGTTGTGCATTTTAGTGTGATGTTGCATATTTGACTTCATGAGATGAGTTGATGAACATGCGTTATTGTGTTTTATGATATGGCATATTGGTTCCATAATGTTGTGTTGAGCATACTTTTGTGTTGGAGAAGGTAGTTCCTCCTATGACTATGAGAAATGTTATATTTCATGCATTTTGGGCTGGTAGTGTAGTTCCTACTTCCTTCTTTTGCATTGATCTTGATTGAGATGGAGTTGAAGTTTCCTCCTTTGAATTGTGCATTATTTTGATGTTGCAGTCATGATGGACTGCTAGTCTTGAGTCTTTAATTCTGTAGGTGTCTAGATCGTCATTCGAGGACGAATGTCCCCAAGGGGGAGAGAATGTAACACTTCGGAAAACTAGTGGACTAAGCTAGACCCTAATAGGTACACTAGTAACCTAATTGGGGTTTAACATAAAGGGTAGAACCATAAAATCACTTCAGGTACTCAATATAAGTGTTTTTGGGTGTAAACGTCAAGGTACAAGATAAGGCTGGCAAGGGGATGGGGACGGGGACTGTGGGACGAGACGAAGGAGGACGGGATGCGAGGGGGACGCCCTTTGCTGGGATTCGGCCGGGACCGGGATTCAGGGGACTGTTTATTGGCGGGACAAAAATATATCCCATCCCATCCCACTATCTATACGGGGTGGGACAGTTTTTGACGGGGTGGCAAATTATTATCCTACTATTTCATCAGTATTACTATCTATACGGGGTGGCAAATTATAATTCCTCCTCTCGGAGTTTATCTAGTCTCTAAATAAAACTGATGTTTCAAGACTTTCTTTCGCCAATGAATGTTTATGATCGCCAAGTTGAAACCTTACCGCACTAAAACCAGCCTCTGATTCAACTGATGAAGCTTGAATAGCTAGAACATCATGAACCATTTTGCTCAGAATTGGAAATGCAGCACTCCGTCTTCTCCACCATGTTAATATTTCTACATTGCCATCCTCGTCGTCTACAATTTCTAAAGACTGATTAAGCTATTCTTCAAAATCATCATGGTTAGTAGAATTAAGACCAACATAACCTCACCTAAAATTATCAATTCGATCTTTACTCTTAGGATTAGAAGTTTGACCAACTTCTCCTTCAGTATTTCCTATAGTTGTATATTTTTCATACAAATGTTTTTCTTCCGGTAAAATTTCTAAAGTTTCAACAAGTCTCTGCACACATTGTATTTTTTATTGAGGGTTAAGTAAAGTAGCAGTTAAATAAATTTGAGGAATAGGAAAAGAAATATTAAATTTTTTTCAGTCACGCCTTTAATTGCACTCTAAATTTTTAAATATTTTGTATTTAGAAATTTTAATTGTAATAGCACAAATATTTATTAATACTGATGAAATTGTAGGATAATAAATTCCAGAAAGCATGGTTGTAGCGTAATTAAAAAGTCTTAAAATTTTCAATAGTTCATTAGTTTCTTCCATACACTTCTTCACAAATTCTATCTAATGGGTCAGCGTTATGTGCATTAAACACCATTTGTATGGGTCCTTTATATTCGTAAGCAACTGAAATCATTTCGTAAAAAGAATTACACCTTATTTTAATATGTCTTAGAACTTTTCTTTGTGTCATATCACATAGTACACAACGCTCGTTAAATTCCCTAATTCTAGGAGGTCTATGAGCATAAAAATCCATGGAATAGCATAATCAATTTTCATACAACCACAATCAAATAATGAAATTCCATCTTGTACAACTAAATTAAGACATGTGTAACACATCTAACATGAAAATCATTAGTACCAATTGGACATAATCTAGTTTTTAACATACTAGCAGCGTTTGTATTATTATATGCATTATCTAATACGAAATACATTACTTTATCTAAAAGCATGTAATAATCTAAAGCACACAAAATATTTGAAGCTAAATATGCACCCGTTTTTTTTCCTACACTTTCTTTATAAGTTAATATTCTTTTTTTGCAAATTTAAGTTATGATCAATCCAATATGTTATAATAGTTAAATAATCATGTCCATTAACACTACGACCCTTTTCCGAAGTTATTGACACTCTACAATCTAATATGCTAAACAAACAACAAAGCTATTGACAATGTTTACCTTGATATAAAAAACCATTAGCTTTAACAATATTTCTTGAAACAACTTTAAAAGAAGGATTATAAGTTTGTTGAATATATTCAATAAAATAGGAATGTGGAGGAAAACTATAAGGCAAACCACAAACAGAAACCATCTTAGCTAAATTTTTGCGTTCTCTTTCCTTATTATAGTTACGTTGTGTTAGTGGACCACTGGGGTTAGAAGGATCTAATGTTCCTTGAACCATGTTAGAAGCCCCTACCGCTTGATTAACATTAACAACAACATCATTGACTTGAATTCCTTTTTTTTCTAGCGAATAAAGCTTTAGCTTTTTTATATTCAATCGGCATACAAGATAACAAATGCCTATTTCAGCCCCCCGTACCACCTTGACCTCCACCTTGTTTATGTTTAAAAGGTTGATTACACTTATTACAAATAGCAATAGAGTTTTCCTTATCGAAAGTCATAAATTTCCACACAACAAAAGTTTTAGGGTGTTGATACTTCACTTTCTCCATTGTAGGAGGTACAAGGGGAGGGGGGGTTCCATAATTTTGCTCCGTTGGATTTGTAGTTTCGGTTGGAACTTCCGTCACCGAATTAGTAGGTGTTTCTTCTAATTCATCTTCTCCTGAATCAACATCTACTTCTTCACCTGAATTTTCATCAAGATTAGGATTCATATTACCATAATGTCGTTCTAAAATTTCATGACCGAGTTGAACATTTGAATCAATATCATAAGAAGTCTCATCAACATAAGTAGCATCATTGATTTAGAAGAAGTACTACCACATTTACTTCTTTTTCCTTAATACTTTTTTTAATTAAAATTAAATAAACTACTAAAGGTGTTTTCTACTTTCTCTTTTCCTTTACCGGTATCTTTTTTGCTAAAACTCATATTTAATTAAATGTGAAGTGTAATATAAAAATAATAATAACACAAAAATTAATTGCGAATAATAAAATATAAATTTTATGAAACAAATGTACCAATCGTCTGTGTTAATATCAGACATTATAACCAATTCTTGAAGCTTGTAGTTTGTTGTAACTTGTAATTTGGAACTCCAATACTTGATATCAAATATGAGAATTAATATATAAATTATGATATAATATGAAAATTTAGAATGAGAGGATATAGAAAATAGATGAGAGAATAGATGATTTTGTAAGAAATAATGAAGGATAGGGGGTATTTATAATATTAAAAATGGGTAGTGTATTATTATAACTTCAGGGTTTACATTAAAGTTTTAAAAGTAAGGGGGTGGTAGGGGGTGTTGGGGAAGTGAAAAGGCTCAATAAACCTATTGGAGGGGGGGGGGGGGGGGGG